>JAVTVY010019309.1:0-74040 GCA_036873755.1 Hanleya hanleyi | reverse complement strand
AATTGTACCGGATAGTCTTCTTGGCTGAAGTGACTTCATAGGTATCGTCATCGATGACCTCCACGGACCGAAACAGCGGGGAATTCACTTTTTTGCGGGCTTGGACAGTATTGCAAATGTTCACGTTGACGTGCTTATCCTGGTTCGTTACCGTTTTTCCATAATAACCATTGCCAGTGAGTTTCCAAGATTCAGCGATCATGGCCTGATTCGGGTATTCATCACCTTGACGACGGGCCGATGTGACGAGGTCGGCGTTCTCGGCAAAACAAGCCTCGGGAACGTACTGGATCACTTGATAGATTTGAGTAATTTCCAAACCGTGGTTCATGTACCACTGCAGTAAGGGTGTGCCCAACAAGATTTTCTCGGCCCACATACTGCCAATCAACATACGGCGAGGTTGAGACAAACACTCGTGTTGCTCTGCGTAGGCGCCCATGGTCTCTCCAATATCTGCTCGACCCACCAGCGTGTTCTTAAAGATGGGCGGGCACTGGGCGAAGAGAGGCTTGAGAGTGTCGGGAACATGCAGGTCGCATTCTACAAAGCCGTAGAGCTGCCCCGAACGAATGGCGTCCAACATCTGGGGTAGACTGAGCAGTCGCCGACGACTCAAGGGGTACTCACGTTCTTTTAGGAACCGTTGTAAATGAGGCCGGGCCTGGCACATCGTGTGAAATTCACATTCCCACATTTCAATGAGCTGGAATCCTCGCTCTTTGATATAATCCCCGTTGGCCACCACTTCCTCCCTTAATTCTTCAGGTGTTTTCCCACGTCGCGCATTGAAGCGGCCCGCGCTGAAATGGCATTCGTGACCGTGCCAGTAACACCCGTAAAACTGGAACACGGTCGGTGTTCCTTGTACAAGGGCAAACCCATCGACGGGGAGACGGCGATCTCCTATACGCTTCTCTGTGGCGTTGGTCTGGTGTCGTATATAAATTCCCCGTCGATAGGCTTCCCAGTCCAACCACTGATCGGCGAGATGTTTATAAGGTGTCCGTTGCGGTGTAAAATGCCGTCCTTCTGCTAACCAACGTGTATAATGACCACTGGGCATGGGTTGGGCGAGGGACCACAGGTACAAGGCGTTGGCGTCAAAGCCGATGATTTTGGCACAGGGTTTGCCACTGGGCAGAGTCGTCACATCTTTCTCGTGGTAGCGGTGGAAAATAAGACTCGGGCCACCCACAATGTTCTCTTTTAGACAATCATGCATATCCTTGTCCTTTTGTTGAATGAGTGAAAAGTAGGTAGAACAGTCTTGAAAGAGATGACGAAGCGCCAGGCCCGGTAAACTCAGGCACTCTTTAAAGATATCCACGTGCATCTGGCGACGAAAAAGTTGCACCATTTTTTCCGACGCTTCCAGAAAGGGGACCACATCTAAATTGTTATACCACACCAGGAAATCTCGCAACGTGTGCATATGTTCATCGTTCCATACTTGTTGGAGTTCCATGTAGGTGGCCTCTGGCAGAGCTTCTCCTTTCAGGTCATTGAAAAACGCTTCCCGGGGTGGCAACTGGGTGTCTTCCAAGCGGTCCAGACTCGTCATATAGGTGTAAGGGAAGTAACCTTTGGTTTGTGCACAGTTATAGGCCTTGACCCACTGATCATAGCTACAATTAGGAGCTAAATAGTTCCGTACATCCAGGAAATGCAGTGATGTGGTAGTGAGGGGCATATGATTATTGATCTTCTTGATCACCGACTTGAGGGTATCGGACTGGGCCAAGTAAGGGTAGAGAAATTCCTTCACCATGTTCAAGTCGTATCGTCCCGAATTGAAGCCAAGCACCGGTAACTGACTTAGGTATTGTAGGAACCGTAACTTCAATTTCTCCGCATACGGTTTAGGTAGAGGAACATCCTGCGACTGCAGGGGCTGCGACTGCAGGGGCTCGGACTCGCACTCGCACTCGGACTCTTCATTGTCGCTGAACGATACATCGGGTATAGGAATACGTTCGGTCAGCTGGTCGAGTACGTCCTGAAACTTGTCCACCAACAATGCCGTACTGGCCGCACTGACTTGCTCTAAATACTCCATCATGCGGGTGATCAACTCATGGGAGTTCCCCGTGGACACGAAACACACCGGAGCAGCGTCATAGCCGGGTACGTTGCTGGAAATACTGACACTCAGAGGAATATGGCGCTGCGTCCACTGCGTTTTCGCTGAAAACAGATCCATGGGCTCCAACAGGGCCTCGAAATCATAACACGCCCGGTAGGGAAAATAACGGTCCTCTTCCGGTATGATGATACCCTCATCGGCTAGTTCCTGGAAAATAGTAGGCGTATTATGATACACTCCACCCGGATATACGCGCTTGACACTGTTGTCACAGATTTTCTCGTGGCAATGTAAGGCGTGGGAACGGTAAAACACCCGATGGCATTGGGCACAACTGTAGGACTGAGCGTACAGACTCATATCGTAGATAAGGGAAAAATGACTCACGCCATTGTCGTCGAACACATTCACTTTCATGGTAGCAGCATACCGTTCTGAAGACCGATGCACCAATTCAGCCACAAATGTGTCGTCATCCTCCCGTAGTAAACGATACACAAAAATATTGACGTTGAACAGGGACTCCACGACATCCAAATGCTTGAAGGGGACACCTCGGAAGTGTCGCGCGTCCATATCTTGTTCCTTTAGATACTGTTTCCAATACCTTTCGGCCACTCGGTCACAACCCCTGGGGTTACACTCATCCAGATGCACGGCCAAACACCGAAACAGACATTTCCGGTCTTTGTAGGGTCCATGCGTCCCTGTTGTTAATGCATACAGGCCTTTTCGACGAAGCAACCACGGGGGATGTAGTACAGGAGCACCGATAGGCTGATGTCTCATTTTCGTGACGAAAAATGTGACGTTAGTCACCATTTCCACAAGCCATTGGGTATTGGGGCGTTGCAACCTAGACCATTCCAATGGATCCAACGTAGTCAATTGGTCGAGGAGTGGCTCCAGAGAAATAGCATCCGTCACCGTGAACGGCTGATCAAACACATAGGTATTATTACTGGGATAATAATATCGCAGCTGGTCCGTCTTCTTGTGCCGTAAAATGTATCCAAAAGTGATATTCAACTTGAACGCTGTCTCCTGATCTTTGAAAATGTTCTCGGCATAGGTAGACAGATACGTGAGATCCTCAAGTCGAAAATTGTACAAGTCCAAAAGACGTCGGTTACGGTGGAAACAATGACGTATGGTGGGCCAGTGACGTTGATAAATGACCCTGACATGCTCATCTTCAGGCAAGACTTCAACCGGAGGTGCTGCTGGGTCCAAGGGAAACTCTTCTCCACGTCTCATGCTTTGTTCGTCTCATACAAGCGGCTAGGCAGGCAGACAGGCAGACAGGTCAGGTAAGTCAGATTGAATACACCCCTACCCTAAAAATCGACTCCTTTTATACGTTTTTCTACAGGCCACCATCTTGTCCCACCTCCCACACACTAAAACCGACCGCCATCTTATCCCACCTCCCACACAACACACAAATACGGGCCGCCATCTTATCCCACCTCCCACACAACACACAAATACGGGCCGCCATCTTGTCCCACCTCCCACACGACACACAAATACGGGCCGCCATCTTGTCCCACCTCCCACACAACACACTAAAACGGACCGCCATCTTGTCCCACCTCCCACACGACACTAAAACAGGCCGCCATCTTGTCCCACCTCCCACACGACACTAAAACTCGCCGCCATCTTGTCCCACCTCCCACACGACACTAAAACAGGCCGCCATCTTGTCCCACCTCCCACACAACACACAAAAACACACAAATACGGCCCGCCATCTTGTCCCACCTCCCACACAACACACTAAAACCAACCGCCATCTTGTCCCACCTCCCACACGACACTAAAACAGGCCGCCATCTTGTCCCACCTCCCACACGACACTAAAACCGGCCGCCATCTTGTCCCACCTCCCACACGACACTAAAACCAGCCGCCATCTTGTCCCACCTCCCACAGTCCCTCACGCGCACATCCACAATTATGACGTCACCACCAAGCGCAGTCAAACTACATTCTCGCATTTGATTGGTCAATATTTCACAATTGACCTCTATGACCTCTACATCCACAAAGTTCCCCCTTAAATTTTACCCGGGGGAACAAATAAGTAGGTCAATGAGCGTTTAAATGCATGCTGTATACTACTCACATGGGGCCTAATTGTGCAAGATACCTTTTCCAGTCCGATTCGAAAATCCAATTAATACGGTATTCCCGAGTTGTGACGTTGCATCACAAGAGTCGATGGATTAAAGGGTCGGGCATATTCTATATATTGACTATAGAGAATATCCATATCTTCACCTTCCATATCAAGGAGTTAAAATAATTCGGAATTAAAATGTATTTCGTCAAATTTTAAATCAGTTTTCTTTAGTCCATGCAGTTGCAAGTGAACTGCCCCACCCTTTCGTCTGCCGGCAGGTCAGCTACATGCAGGGACGTCACTCTTGTGACACAATGTCACAACTCGACAACTGTAAACTACTGCATGTTTCGATCCAAGGGAAATAATCAAGATTCAGACACTTTCAAATTCGAAGTTTCAACATTACTGCGCGGACCGGATCCCTTCAGTATTAAGTATTGTACCATCTTACTATTTTCGAGCATGGTATCTTAAAAGAGATATCCCAAACTAGTCCAGTAAACAGAACAGAATTAGCATTCGTTCCAAATTATAAAATCTTAAGTATGCCAAAGTGTCAAAGAGATTTTTCTTCGCTTCCAGTACCCAATGATGACACGTGCAAAAAAATAAATAAAATAAAAATACTACAAAACGAAGACGAAGGATCCTCCGTACATGTACATTCACTTTCAGACTAACTTTGTTCATTTCTCTTGTACTATAACAACCGACATAAGTTCAGTTTCTAGAAATCTTGAAACTCCTGAAACTTAGAAAGATTATATCTTGGTGTTTTCCAGTGTCGCTTTTTCAATCTTTTTCGCTCAGATTCGAAATCCTGTACACAAAATTACAACTCAATCGTCTCAGTAACAATGGACAAAAAGATCCTCTTGTCATTAGCTTACAATTATCGGACAATGGTGGGCGCCAAGATCCTTCAGGATCTCTCGTTTATTAAGACAATTCCTATATTTCTCCTATATTTTGGCAAATTTCCTCCTATATTTTCACTGTGAGCCACTTGCAGGCCTGCAAAAAGCATTTTGTGTTGAAGCCATTTTAGCAAAAAATGTGTTAAAGCAACACAAAGTTTTCTTCAATGAGCGTTAGCGGTAAATTAAAAAAATATCATATTATACATAAACATACGCTAGTTTCCTGCTAAAAAGAAACACTCGACAGTTTTCAACGATGCCAGTAAGAGATGATGTTTCAAATATATCAAATCTGTATCGATGTTCAGTATTCCTGATCCCATATGATTTTCGTTGTAAACTCGTTATAGAGAATGATGTATCTCAGCCACGCTTTGAACACCGTCAGGATCTTGAAGTACATGGGTTCATACGGCCCCCAAGTCCCAGATTGTGCGCAATTAATCATACATTATGAAACATAGCGCCATAGATCTTGCACGCTACGCTCGTATTTTGCTATCAGCATGCATGCGATATATGTGTATCGGCGAATTTGAAAAATTTTGAGTGCAGGCGCGTTCATGCCAAATTGCCCCTGCTTGCTCATAATTTCGGACAGATTCACTCGTTTGATTCACTTGTTATCGGAATGGTGAGAGGTTCAAATCTTCCATTCCCCCAAGATCTCAGCTCAATTAGTCCTCTCTAATCTTAACCCAGTGTTTACCAGATGCCGCCCCCAAGTCTGGGGCGGTATATAGTATCAATGGCCAAGTCGATCACAGGAGTTTGCTTGAGCCAAGTTAAAGAGAATCGGTACTGTGATTGGTGGACGGTCGTGTTAATCCGGTCCCGTAAGATCATTCAATTGAAAAAAAATGGAGCATCCATTAGAATACAAGCGTCTAGTTCGCCATTCAATATTCAGTCGTAGTCAGAAATCTGTGCTGGAGAAGATGGATTCGAAGTATGGAGAATCGTCCGATCTATTTGATATTCGACGAGAAGCTGGAATTCACAAACTTGGATAAAATGGATTTAATATCAAAATGTTTTGAAAAATTCATAACAGTAAAGTGTGTAGCCATTGAACGCAACATAACAATGGTGATGGAAAAAAATGTCGGCATACTGACAAGAAGTGATATGACCCCACAGGCAAATGTATACTGACTACATATTTCTGAAAACATCCTGTGACAAGAACCAAAACTAATCCCTGTGAAGATTTTGTATCCCAATCCCGCTTTTATTTGAGATGTTCATGTGAAGATCTTGGATGGCACGACCATACGGGCCCCAGCACCGGCTTGAGCGGTATTCGACACAAATATTTCAGAGCGATGATGAAATAGCGTTATCAAGTCATCTAATGGAAAATGATAAACTATGTGACCGTTAAATAGAAGGAAATGCCCAAACCAGGGAATATTAATAGAATGCTAGCTGTTATTCAGAACACATATCTGTGAGGCCCGACGCCGACCAAGCGAATCATTCTCCACCACATTTTACCAGTCACAAAACTACAATCACTACGACAGGTACAGAGGGCAGAGGGTTATTCTATCTCTTATTGAAAAACTCTTGCTATTTTCATTTGAAATTTTCTACATTCTAGACGTTGCCAGTGACATAATACAGTTGGCACTCCATGGAAAAGCTCAAAACGAGAGCTACAACAGACTGGCTGAATTTGTGGACAAATTCGGTAATCGAATAGCAGGGTCAGAAAACTTAGAGAATGCAATAGGTATGTTGACAGATAACATAGTTACATATACTCTGGTTCACTACTCTTCTTGTCACTGGGTTTTCTCAACATTGTAATTTGAAATAATGCTCATATTGCGGCCCTCGACAATCTAATAATTTGCATAATAATGTCAGCATGAAGTACGTATAGTGTAGGGTATTATGTTCGTTGTACATTTAATATCCGAATAAAGTTTTTTAATGAAATTTGGTAGAAATGGGGATCAGTATAAATTACTTCATTGCTGCTGAGGTAAAGAGTCCATGCAGTCTTCCGAATACAGTCTATTTACTTGATAGATTATATGCTGGACAAGATGAAAGCCGACGGCTTGGAAAACGTCCACGGAGAACCAGTTATGGTGAGAATATACGAATGACAGTCGGGAATTCAGTTAGAAAAAATAGTCCTCGTTGATACGGTCTTGACGAGGAGAACGTCATGAAGTGTTGCTGGTATCATTGGAAATCATTAATCTAGCTCGTGTTTTTATGTTATGCATGTTCAGATTTATTACTGACACTATGACACAAAGAATGCCTTGTGAATATTGACGCTATTGTGAACAATTATATGGCACTCGGACGTTACATTGACATACGCTGATGATATCTTCTTTACCTTCATTTGACATATCGCATCTTTGAAAACAAAGTTTTGGGTTTGGGGGATGGGGGAACTGGAATGTAGACAGTACATTCATTCCATCACTTCGTCTATAAAAGTGAACGCTACCCGCATGCAGACAGACACCTATGCAATTTATGGGGAACAACCGCAATGATAGGTGGAGAGTTAATGACTTACCCTCCTCATCCCTCATTTTCTACTACTCAGAAATATGGTGGATGACCGTTTGCAGCACTTTGAAACTGATGGAATCCAAGTAAATGTCTCACAATTTAGTTTAAAAGATTGCATCCATGCTGTGTGACAGTTATTAATCTACCAATCTGTACCGTTTCATCACAGTGAATAATATGCATTCAGCAGTTTGTGGTTTGTGCATGTGTAGGTGCCTCATTGGGTTCGCGGAGAGGAGACAGCTATGCTGATGGAGCCTCGTGTTTATAAGATGTCCATATTAGGACTTGGTAGCAGTGTTGGCACTCCGCCAGGGGGCATCACTGCAGAAGCACTGGTTGTGCGATCTTTTGACGAACTGACAGAAAAGGCTGCTCAGGTAGGATATACATATTCAATTCAGTTCATTTCAGTAAATGATTCCCACCCAATAAGCTGTTACCTGGATATTATAACAGCTTATGTGGCATAATGGAATCCTGCAAAACATAACCAATAGCGAATATGATATGATCAATACAATAATTTGATATAAAAATCTAGGAAGAGAAAAGAAACAAAAATGCGCAAAAACACAACATCATGTCTCAATAGGGAATGTAAATATTTATTTCAGTTTTTTTATATACTTTCTATTTCTTTCTCAGGCTAAAGGTAAAATTATTGTATATGACCAAGGTTTTGTAAGTTATGGCGTGTCTGTGAAGTATCGCTCAATTGGGGCCTTCGAGGCAGCTAAAGTTGGAGGAGTGGCCTCCCTTATTCGCAGTGTTACACCTTTCTCTATCTATAGTCCACATACAGGCATACAGGTGAGATGTTTTTCTTTTGGTTGCATTATGATATTCTCCATCTGGATAAGAATTGGCATACAGGATTTGACATTTACCATGCCTTACATATAAGCTCCCCCCCACACACTCTTCTATGGTACAAAGTTACGGAACTATTTTCATAACAAATTGTGAAAGCGCGAAACTTTTGTTTGGTTGAGATTATTTGGATGCAAAATCGTATGCGAATGAGAAATCTTATGAGGTCTTTTGAGGTCTGATTTTGTGCGAGACAATGTCAAATTTTTGAATATGCACTGCCATCACCGCGGATGGGGAAGGGGGATGACTAGTGCCAGACTCTCGGTTTATAAGATTTTTCTCCGTTGGTTGGTTCATGTTGTTTTATGTGAAAAACTGTTAGAGAAACTAGTGATTTGACTAAAATTTTGAACAGGTACTGGAGAAAAGAAGTTTGAAAAGAACTCTATATTATTCTTTTCCTGAACATGATTATTCAAAATATGTTACATGATGTAATTGGCAGGATTATGAGAACGGTGTACCAAAAATCCCGACGGCTTGTATAACGGTTGAAGATGCTGAAATGTTACGGCGTATGTCGGATAGAGGTATGATATATAACATTGTCATAATTTAACTGGTTCCACACACCCTTCTATTTTATCTTAAAAATTCCTCCTAATTGATGATTTCCTTGCTAAACACTTCGGTAAACACTTATCACAGTCATTGCTCTGGGAGAATTTGTGTTATTCTTCTTGTCTAGATTGGATGTGACAGCATGATTGGAGCTGCACACAATGGGCACGTGCTTATTACACTGGAAAAAACACGTCCCACTTCTGACACCAAAAAAATATCTCTTTCGTGTCGAAAAAAACGTACTCTACTTCGATCATGTAATGTGACATGAATTCGGAAAAAAGGTTTTAAAGATCGGATTAAAAGTAATCATGTGGCTCATGCAGTCCACAAATTAATTCTCATTTCATTTCAAGATTGCTGCCCAAGCCATCGGGTATTCTTTGTATTGTACAGCTTCTGTGGCAAAAATGTACACTTTTGTAAAATAATTCAACTTTTATATTCAGGAACCAAGATTGTTATAAAGCTACAAATGGATGATGTGAACATGTCCCCTTTTAAATCTAGAAACACTGTGGCTGAGATCGTCGGCAGCACTCATCCTGAACAGGTATGTCCTCTTCAGTCATCTTTCGGGTTGGCTTGACTGAGAGACATTAATCTGTAGAAAACGACTTGGAAATTCATTTGGATAGAAGCATACCTGTCAATGATAAGAATTTTACGTAAAGAGCATCATGATGTCTTGCTGTTTTTTTTTTATTCATTTCTTGTTATGCATTTTTGGAACTGGTGCTAACGAGTATTAACACGAAATTCTTTTGTGGACAACGGCTGAATACTGAATGTCGGGCGTGACGCCGATCTTTGAAATTTTGCTTCCACGGATAATATTTAAATAACGTTTATCGTCCTATTACAGCATGATCAGACACATACTTTCCAACCCTGAGGATAAAACATAGTAGGAATCTAACCTTGGGAAATCAAACACTTCCTATGTTTAGAGGCAATATACTTAGCAATTGTCAGATCTGACATTCAATATTCAGCCGTCATCCATTGAAGAATTTTCGCGTCAATAATCGAAAGACCTACTTCGTATGACAGTTAGCACCAATTCCAAGTGTGTCTGAAATAAAAGATAATATAAGCACAAGCTGGTTTCCTACAAGAGAGAATGATGATGTTCTTTACATAAAATTTTGAAACTTGAAATATATCATCGAAAGATGTTCCTGTTGTCAATGTATCTGTCCCATTCATTTTGTTGCACGATATATGAAAGCTTGTGACACGAAACATTACCATAGTGTGAGGCAACTCCTTTCATGCCTCCTATTATCTGTTGCCCATTGTCTGTCCATCAATCACAGTTTCTATTGTTTAGAGTTGGTGGGAACTGGGGACTTGTGAATCATATGGATTAAGGGAAAGGTTCGGGTATGGTAAAGCTATATTTCAACTGAAAGAGGTAGTCAAATGGTATTCAACTGTATTTTTTTTTAATTTTTGGAATTTATTTTAACGCAGAAATAGTTAACCAATTTCTGCGTTATACAGTGATACCGTCAAATTCACCAAACTCCAGGAAAGCGCCATTGTATTGTCACGTGACCTATTTTAGCCAATAGAAGTAAAAGTACGTGAAACAGCGTGACGTAAGCTAGAGTCAGAACATGCATGTGAAAGCATTATGGAGCTGCGTGTGTTAAGGTGAAAATTGCAGTTTTGTTAGTAAAAATTGGCAAGAATTACTTTAAATACTAAATAGCTCATACCATTTTCATTTCTAGTTGCCAGAGCGCGGCTTTGTTCGCTCTCCCAACAGCAAAGACACTCGTTCTCTCCCGTAAGCCGTCGATGAGAGCAGCGTGTGTACATACTAAATTTCCCATGCGCGCTTCTGCGTCGCCTGTCTCGCTGCTATCATCCCCGCTGTTCTGATCTTCCGTATCTGAGCGAATTGGTAGCCCGCTGGGATCGGAACTGCCGCTCGTCAACATGATTTCACTGAATTTACTCTATCTACCCAAATCGTCCGAAGAGCTCCGTGGTGCGTGCACATAGATTACCCGAACAGACAGAAGAGCTCCATGCCTTGATCCTACGTCATATCCGCCTTCTGGATACAGTACAATGGCGGCACTCTGGGGACTGCGAGTTCGCGGTTTTAAAATGATTATTACGCCTTGAAATTTTTTTTTTAAAAATGAGAAAAAATATCCTTTGGGTTCTATTTGGTGAGTTGTTTTAATATGTATCAAAGACAACCAAACCCAAACTTTTCCTTTAAGAACAGCGATATGGATTTGATATTTTTGGAACATCATGATGATATCTTGCCGGCATCATTGAAAACTATTGACCCTTTCTCTCTTGCAGGAAACTAGAATGTTTATGTATACTATTATTGTTGTGTTGTTGTTGTTGTTTTTTAAAATTTTGTTATAACACTGTTATATGAAATAGGTCTTTGGATTATGGACGCAGAGATTCTCTTATGGACGATGGGTGAATAATGAATGACTGATCAAGCGCTTGTAATTGGGCATATAGTTTATGCTACACGACCTTAATTTTAATATCAAAGGGACGCATTATGAAAAGGAGCTGCCACTGTTATCCAGAGGATTTGTCACACAATACATCGTGCTACATGAGCTACAAGCCGGGACCTGTGTACAAGCAAACTGTAACATCACTCTGGATCCATGATCCTTCACTTTCCGACTTAATTGGAATGACAATTTTCAGGTGGTTCTAGTGAGTGGACATCTGGACAGTTGGGATGTTGGTCAAGGGGCCATGGATGATGGTGGCGGAGCTTTCATATCCTGGGAGGTAATATTATCACCAATGTTTCAGATTAATCCTCTATATACTTTTACGTTGATATTCTTGTCCATCATATTACTATTCTGTATATCCTGTTAAAACATACAAACATACATACATACAGACTATCTGTCAGTTATGAATGAGTTTACGATGAACGCTAAATAGCATATTCATTTCTTTAACTGCACATTATTGTATTTTTTTTTTATTCTTTTACTCTACATAGGCACTTTCACTTGTGAGACAACTAGGTCTTCGTCCGAAGAGAACCTTACGTGCTGTGTTATGGACTGCTGAGGTAGGACAAATGACAACATTCATTAAAAGTTTCACAAAACTGCATAGGCGTCCAATTAGGCTGGATTATATAGACAATTATAAAAAGGGAGGTTCTCATACAAAAATATTTTTTCTTCTTTGTCTTCTTCAGGAACAAGGTGGAGTTGGTGCCCAGGGATATTTCGAGGCACACAAGGTAATCCATTTATTTCTAGATTTTATTCTGGAATTCTTTGATTCAGCTCGAACTACACACTATCACCGACACCAGCTACATATAATAACAAGGCTTGCACAATGATATATATAACTTGGGACACCATATCATACTTCAGAGGAAAAACCGCAACCCACTTGTGACAACAACCACATTGCATTTCTGATACCACATCTGAGGTTGATTTTTAATAAGTATGACATGATAATCAGTGGTCGTTAACTGATAGAACACTTGGTACTCTTGTACTTCACCGCTATATAATTATATTGGATTACCTTGGTTTATTTTTGTAGATTAACCAAAGTAATTATGACCTAGTCATGGAGTCTGACATTGGGACATTCACACCCCAAGGGATTGGCTTCACAGGTATATTCAGTTGAGAAAACACATCTGTATGTTTATCGATGTGTGAGATGTACTTGAAGATTCACTTGATGTAGACCACTGGTATCGTAACAAAACTATATTTCGCGAGTAGAGTATCAAGGCAAATACAATTTTTTCCTCTACTACATATTGCCACAAATAAATGTTTTTCATGATGGACAGTAATTACGTGATCAACTTAACAGTTGACAATATCATCATTCCAAAACTTATATATTACAGTATATATTTTTTGAGCAGGGATAACTCGTGAATAATTGAAGGCGAAACCAAAAAAGGCACCTGACAAATCTCGTTATATTGTATATATTGATTTACCTATCTCAATCAATCTAAGGAAGCAAACAGGCAAGCGCAATAATAAACCAGGTCGTCAGCCTCCTTGCACCTCTCAATGCCAGTAAGCTGTTTGATGGGGCGGATGGGACAGACATTGCTCCATGGGTGAAGATTGGGGTTCCCGGAGCCAGTTTGTATGATGATTACAGCACGTACTTCTACTACCACCACTCCAACGGTGAGTCGTTCGTTGTCCCAAACATTGTTTGAAACATAAAAAATGAAATAAACTTACACATTCATTTTATTAGTCAATACCGATGCACAGATACTTCGTTGTCTTCACATGAACAGCTGCAATAAAAGCGCGGCTGAGATACTAAGGCTACATCTGAGAATACATCGAATTCTCGGGTCTGGTTGTTAGGTGTCGACGAATGCTTTCCTGTAGAGTCATATGGTTGCTTTTTAGTCGCCAGACGTCTTCAATTTTTCCCAATTCTTGCATATCGCTCCAATTTACCATATGTATCGATCAGTCTTCATGAGATTGTGGTAAATTTTATCAATCCAGGAGAATGGGATTATGATGACCTGTTTCAAAACTATGATAAAGCTACATCTATGAGAGACTTCGTCTGAAAAAATGATCCGCCTGATAAATATGTAAATGAAATCTTAAACGGTATTATTTCCAGGAGACACGATGACAGTACAGAGTCCGCACCAGATGAACCTGTGTGCAGCTGTGTGGGCCATCACCTCGTATGTTGTGGCAGACATGGAGGAAATGTTACCCAGGGACTGACTGAGTCTTTGAAATACAGCAGTTTATATAAAATTAAAAAAGGGAATCAAAATTCTGGAATCTTTGTCCCTACATTCATCCCGTTATTCTCCAATTCCACGTGACTGAGTCCCTTGTGCGATTAGAAAACCCGCAGGAAGGACGTGTGGTTGACTCTTTGTGGAATGTGTATTCGACCATATCCTTGCCCTGAACTTCGGTCATAAAGAAACACGAATTAGGTTAATCGAGAAAAACAATGGACCATATCTACACTAAAAAATGGAGAGAGATACTATAGGCCTATCTGTTAGAGCCGCCAGATAGGGAGATCTCGTTCTTTATTAATTATTAACTGCCCCATCGTATATTGTAATGACATGTATCGTACATGAAATAATGTCACACATCACATCGTGCAATATTGTAGGCCTGTACTGTTCTGATTATTGTACTGTCCTGCTTATTATATTTTCGAATTGTTCTCTGGAAACGGTTACTGGATGCATTTATGTAAGAAATAGTCTTTCAGAGTATTCCATGTTTGAATTATTTAAAGTACATAATACCAGGGAATTAAAAAATATAATAAACATATGCATGTATGTGGCAGTGAATGTTTTTTCATAGGTTGAATATTATGTATGCATCTGTGTAACATTTAATGTATGCATTTCATGTGAACTTCCAGCACATGCTACACATGATAGGAATAATAGAGTAGAGTACGGTATGCAGTGAAGTTTCACGGTAAAACAATTATATTATGCATGGATCAACCTATAATGATTACAAAAATACTGATTTTACCCATGCAAGGCTGACAATAGTTCTACTACAGACAGACAGGAATATTTAGGCCATACGATTAGCTAAATTCCCATAATACCAGTGAACTCCAGATAACTGAGAAATATAATGTATTATATTTTTAAATGTGGGAATGGAAGTTATTTCAAAGGTTGTTTAAAATTATGTTTGCATCATTTGATATAAAATATATTGTATGCAGCTCAATTGAATTCCCAACGCCCCCCCCGGGGCCACTTGCAGTAGGAAGAAGAAAGTATATATGCAATCTCTCACGATAACAATTATGTAATGTATGAGCCAACCTAATGTTTACAAAATTATCTGATTTTACCCAAGGCTGAACATATTTATTATTATGGCTCTGGAAGTTGTTTCAAAGGTTGAAAATGATGTATGCATCCTTTTATGTGAAAATTATTGTGTATATGTCATGTGAAATTCCAACGCACCCCGACCCCTCCCTTTCCACCAGCTGCTCAAGCTTGTAGTGGGAATAAGTTAATGTGTCGTGTGTTAATGTGAGTTATGAATTCTTCGTATCATCTTACTGTCTTTCAGTTTTTCTGTCAGACTTGATAAGGATTACAATGTTCTTGTCGTCATTTTTATATTGAATTAAGAATCAGATCTCTATAGCTGGTATAAGATGACAATATATGCATATATGACTTATTTTCTCTGTGAGTATATATTTGAGAAAATATTTACGCATCGTATGAATGATTTGATTTTGTCTTTTTTTCGTCGCCAATGAGAACACATTTATTTATGAACACATTTTCGAATATGTATTCAAATAAAACTGATGAAGAATATTAAGTAGTCACAGTGTCTGCTTCTTCAAGATAATTCTCCTCTTTAAACTATTATAGCGATTCATATTAAAATACCAATGAAAACATTCAGAGGAATGTAACGAAGAAATTTGCCCAACATTCTATTTGAACAATCACTGTGGCAAAGGGTTGTGCTCACATCTGATGGGTAACCTACACACTTTCTTTGTTAATGAACCAGAATATAGACTCGTATCTATGCTTCCTTCGTATTTTAAGGCTCGAATCAAGTACATGTATATGGCGGATTCTATTTTGAGTAGTTAACTTCTCTCAAATGCCACATATTTGTTTTTCCGCAAAGTGAAATTATAGTGGCATGATCGCAAAAAAGTGTCTACACAGGGTACATTGACTAAAACTAAAATCCAGAAATTAACGTCGTGTAACAAAAGTTAAATTACATCCGCAAGAAAAGAACACAAAAACAGCTTTGTTCATAATCAATTTCAAAAATCCAATTATCACGTATACAAGTGTATATTATCACGTAAAGAAATGAGCAAATATTGTTTGAGATCCATTACACCCTCCTGGTTCTTATTCAAGTTAAATAACAGGCATCAAGTCCGACATTCAATATTCAGCCGTCGTCCATAGAAGAATTTCCGCATCAATAATCGAAAGACCTGTTTCGTATATGACCGTAAACGACATTTGAAAAGATGAAAGTCAGTTTGAAGCGAGAAAAGGTAAGAACTGAATCTTCCTACCTCCACACAGGCGTAAAAGTCGACGTTTATTAGACAGTCTGGGTCCACACGCTATGACAAATTTAGCGTTCAGCGGGAAAAGGTTGGGGGCAGCAAAAATCCGGATGCCCCCATTATACTATTGAGTACGAGAAATGAGGTTAACGTATCGTTGGCATCTTGATACACATCGGTAATGCTCACACTAGATACAAAGGACACCCTACATGGACAGACTTGAAACGTAAAACATTCTTCTGCTGGTGGACTGTTAATCCCCGAGGCCCGCCTTCTGTGCATGTCATTTGACAAATATATTGTCTTGATGGGTAATTTATCGCATGACGTCGGGCATTACAGGTTTGTTTTTCTGGGTATTCTTGCATTTAACACGTTTATACCCCCATGTTGAGGTTTACGCAATCGCCCTCGATGCTCATTCATTAATAGCATACCACTTACTTATTTGAGCTCATCTGTCATCACAGCTCCCGTGCTAGCGTATCTAATTCCGCTTAAGCCAGTGCTAGGGGCACAACTGATCGAAGTATACATGGATGTGTGGGGCCCACAGGTTGTTATGCTGTCCGAATTTTCACCTAAGACTCAGCTCAGCTTTTTCAAATACAAGTCCGTCATTTAATATTCAGCCGTCATCCATTATACATAACTTCCGCGTCCATAATCTAAAGACCTAAATCGTATAACGGTATTATAGCACCAAAATAAAAAGCAATCTCATGGTATACATATGCATAGCCTAGTTTCCTGCAAGAAAGAAAGCCGTATATCTTTGGCTTTAATGAATTTTGGTCCCATCAGACTACTTATGTGATTTTCTCAATCTTTCCAAATTCATATTATTTCCATGATGGCCACCCTGTTGGATCCTATTAGCCATATTTCAGACAGACATGACTTTTGGTTCAATATGTGATGAGAAAGCTGTAAGGGGATTTTTTTTAGAACTGGATCTTTGTTATATTGCGTTTAATGTACTGTCTTCGTACAGTCCCATAGGGAACCTATCGTTATTCTGTGGTTCCGTAAACCTGATAACCACATCAGTTTGATGAGCCGAATAATCCAAGAGATGTTCTGCTATATTATATACATATATTTTAGCATTTTGTATGTCTATTAATTTGATATCCAACTTGGCCTATAGTTATGAAATATAAAGAAAACACGCCGTTGCTATAGAAAAAAAACTTGTCTAAGGGTGCCAAGGAGACACTCATCATATTTTGCATGCGTACATGCCAAACTACTGTTTGGAGTAAAATATCGCATTTGTAGGCAACTTTTCGGTTCCCATTGTTGGCTTCATGAGAATTTTCACAGGAAGAGACTGCTGAAATAATATATTCACTCTCCGATCGCTACAATGTCTACACCAGATACTATCCCTTCATAGATATCTGCATGTTTCCATCCAATCAGATTGCAAGACTGAATCTCGAACTTAACTACTATAGTAGTAGTCATATATATATAAAGCGGACACCTTACATTTATTACAAGTAGATCTCCATACGGGTCACGGAAGGTCAACAGCCAGTCTCACATGACATAAACACATGATAGACAAGTTTACTACCGCAATCTGCTCCCCCGTATCTACTCAGCTTACAGTCTGGTGATTTTCAGACGTTAAAGATGGTGACTGGCAGATCGTCAATATGTTCAGTCCTGGTTATAATTTTAGGTAAGACTGTCATTTTAGCTAAAGTATATTTGCGGATTCCCCCAGTTACACATATTACTGTGCATTTTTGTTTTCTTCCAAATAGATTGGCATTGCTGTTTACAGGTTTCGGAGTTGCTGCGCAGGGACGAGATAGTAATGGCATCAATAAATATACTGATCAATATGTTATATACCGGTATACAAACAAGCCATGTCAATGATGGTGTACATGTGAGATCTGCCTGCCCGAGCTCTATACTACTTCCTCATGGCTTATAACACTATTGTGCTGTGTTTGAGAAGAATCGTATGGTATTTAATGTTTAATGTTGCGTTTAATTCAGTCAATATATCAAGTCTGCACATCGCTATACATCTTCACAACGTCAAGGTTTCTATTTGTGAGCCAAAGGCGAACCCTTGACCATCTTACATGGCAGACCACGTTCCGCCCACATTTCAGTTACGTGGCCTAGAAAAACTGCGCTGATGGTAAAATACGTTAGGGTTTTTGACTTTCTGTGCTAAACTATTCGCTGATACCGAATGTAAAATTTTTAATCCAAGCATGCATACCAATAAAATATTCATGGATAGATCAGTAAAAATTTTTAGAAATCGGTTCGTTATTTCACCCAATTCAAGTCCTTCAGTGGGAAGGTAAGGTCGGATACACTGACAACGAGAACCGCTTTTAAAGTTTCAGTGTTCCCTACATTTTCCTGGCTTGTTGGATGTTTGATGGTAGATGAATGGGTTTATTTTTTCTTCAAATAGATTTTGTTTTAAACTATGTTTCCTTTGTATTTATTAATGTTCATGGTTGTTGAAAATGTGCGTGTTCATCAGCGAGATGATCGCCCGCTTCTTTCTCAATTCTGATTGGTCAGCTGATCAGTGTGTGACCTCTCTTGCCGGAGGCGTGTCGCGACTGACCAATCAGAATTGAGAAAGAACCGGGCGATCATCTCGCTCAATCTCACGTTCGGCTATTTCCGTATTGGCGGAACGAGCAGTCACTTTCGCAGCTAGTGAGTTCTGGGGCTAGATTGCATCTCGCTGTGCTGGGTTGAATGGACAGTCAAGTTGGATTTTGAATCGCCCGGCAAAGGTATAAAATTGCACAAATTTATTAATTTGACGACGGGAATATATAGAGTGACAATTGTAGAGAAATGCTGATGTATTATTTTTTTTTTTGGAGGTAAACCGTTTATTTTTCGTTTCACCCAAAGTGCGTTTCAGACCTTGGTGTAGTTTTATATAAAGCACGGAGTTATATATAGAGACCCCATATTTCAACACTTCACCGTAATACCACCGTCCACACCCCACAAAAGTCTTGTTTTGAGGGCCTGTGAGTTCTAGTATAAGTTTAAATATCAACTGGTCTGTATACTGTCTGGCTCCATCACTGACATTGCAGAGGAATTGTATTTTGAGCCAGGCCAGATATGAATGGAGAATCCACACTAACTGGTGGGTGACTGCCATGGACTAACATAACTGATAGGAATATTATTCAAATTAATTAAGAACATAATCAGCTGACAATATCAATATCATCTATCATACTGCATGTATTAAACTAATTGTACTGCATGCTGGAGGTAGTATTCGATGTCTAAATAAACAGCACGTGTTACTCTACTATTCATCGCAATTTATGATATAGAAATCTGTACCTTACCGTATAATATCTCCAATAATCAGTTGTAAACTGTTACTAATGATATACATGCTAATTATCATTTCATGCAGGTAGTCGAGTCGAGCTAACTTATCCAATAGTTGCATGCACATAGAAAATTCATACAAGCGTCAGATAGCGGTCGAAGTAGTAGGGTCTACTGATTTAAAGTCAACTTTTCCAGGGAGGTAACTCTTGGTTTCCTGCTTCCGCCAGGGGGCGCCACCTGTCCCGTATGACGTCACTTCCGGTCTGGGTGAATGGAGCGTGACCTGTGAACATGATAGGATATGTACTGACCTGTCTGGGGGGTTTTTCCACAATGTTGTTCACCTCCGTGTCTTTTCGGTGACGTCCGTGTCTTTTCGGTGAGGTCCGCCATCTTCAGAACATGATAGGACATGTACTGACCTGTCTGGGGGGTTTTCCCACAATGTCGTTCACCTCCGTGTCTCTTCGGTGACCTCCGTGTCTCTTCGGGCACCTCCGTCTGTATTATACAATTTAGGGGTCTGTATTATACAATATACAGGCCTGTATGGGGTATGGGGACGGTCATTTTTGAACATGATAGGACATGTACTGACCTGTCTGTGGGGGTTTTCCCGCCAGAATTTCGCTGACGTCTGCTTGGGCTGAGGGTTGTCACGTGCCGAACACCTGGCTCCCCGAATTGCAACATTGTTGCACGTTCGCTACAATGTTGCGGCATCGTGAACACCTGATCTGGTGCATATGTGTCTGCGTGAGTGAGCTTACGTGCCGAACACCTGGCTCCCCGAGATCAAGGCATGTCCAGATTTGTTCTGGGTTGTACAGTTCTGCCATGCAGAGAACGGGTACTAGGAATGCATATTAAATCTATAGACAAAGTGTATGGAAATACACGTTTCGGGGTCTAGGTGGGCCACTAGTGGGTCGATGGAGTCGTATGAGGTATCAATGTGAAGCATTCGTGAAGGCGCATCCGACGGGCTGGGTGTGGGGTTGAAATATCGTCATTCTGCGCATGCGCGGTAGACAAAGGGTATGGAAATAGCCATTTTGGGGTCTAGGTGGGCCACTAATGGACCGATGGGGTCGAGTGAGGTATCAATGTGAAGCCTATGTGAGGGGGCATCCCACTGGGTGGATGTGCGGTCGGAATATCGTCATTCTGCGCATGCGCAATAGACAAAGGGTATGAAAATAGACGTTTTGGTATCTAGGTGAGCCACTGATGAGCCGATGGAGTTGAGTGAGGTATCAATGTGAAGCATATGTGAGGGGTCATCCGATTGGACTAGTGTCTCGGCCGTTGTCAACATTCTGCGCATGCGCAAACAGGGAATTCTGGGAAAAGGGTGTGGAAATAGACGTTTTAGGGTTTAGGTGAGCTCCTAATGATCCTATGGTGTCGTATGAGGTCTTATTTTGAAGCTGTCGTGAGGGAGCATCCGCCTGGGCTAGTGTGTCGTTCGTTGTCAATAGTCTGCGCATGCGCAGTCTGGCCGTAGTATAGAAATAGATGGGTTGGGGTTTAGGTGGGCCACTATTGGGCCGATTGGATCGCGTGAGGTATCAATGTAAAGCATACGTGAGGGAGTATCCAACGGGCTGGGTGTGACGTGGAACTGACGTCATTCTGCGCATGCGCAGTAGAGAAAGTGTATGGAAATAGACGTTCTGGGGCCTAGGCGAGCCACTAATGGACCGATGGAGTCGAGTGAGGTATCCATGTGAAGCATATGTGAGGGAGCAATCGCCTGGAGTAGTGTCTCGGCCGTTGTCCACATTCTGCGCATGCGCAGACAGGGAATTGTGGGAAACGGGTGTGGAAATAGACGTTTTTGCGTTCTAGGTGGGCCACGAATGGTCCGATGGAGTCGAGTGAGGTATCGAAGTGAAGCATTCGTGAAGGGGCATCCAGTCATGGATGGGTGCATGTAAAATTAGGGGTATGACGTCACTTCCGGTTTGGGTGAATAGGGCGTGACCTTGGAACATGATAGGACATGTACTGACCTGTCTGTGGGGGGGTTTTCCGCCAGAATTTCGCTGACGTCTGCGCCTGCATCCGGGTATGCATGAGGGTCTGTGTGAATGGGGTGTGACCTGGGAACATGATAGGAATGCATGTACTGACCTATCTGTGGGGTTTTTGCCGGCCCGGCCCGGCCCGGGCCGCCCCGGCCGCAGCGCGCGCGCGCGCGCGGGTTATCCGGAAGTGCGCGGCATCACCGGCAGTGCGTGGATGAATGTCGGGTCAAAAGATCAAAGGTCACATCCAGGTCAAAAGGTCCAAGGTCTCCCTTTCGGCAAGGTTCGGCAACAATGTTGCGGCATCGATATACAGAGCTTGAACCCAAAAAGGGGATCGTAAATTAACCTGGGAAGGATGGGCAGTTCCATTTGCACCAATCAGCGGTCGAGAAAATGAGCCAATGAGTGATCGATAAAAGAACCAATGGACGGGTACTAGAATTTCGCTCACGTCTGCGCCTACATCCGGGTACTAGGATGCTTTCGCCTACGTCCGCGCCTACATCCGGGTTCTTGTACACCCGGGTAATGTTTTCTGGACATGGAGAGGTTACCTTTGGCTCCATTCTAGGCCACTGATTGGCTAATACGGTGTTCAAAGCCAGTTTCATGCATTATGCTCATATAGAAAACACACAAGATTGGGTTTTTTGGTGAGATCTCATTTTGTTTTTTATTCAGTAACAACAACAACGAGAGAACAACCACGTGACAACTGAAGCCCAGAACAGGGGGCTTGTACATTGAAAGAACTGAAGCCCAGAACAGGGGGCTTGTAAACTTAAGCCCAGAACAGGGGGCTTGTACATTGAAAGAACTTAAGCCCAGAACGGGGCTTGTACATTGAAATGATGGACGGCCCAGTCATATACAAGTACATCGCGGTCCTCCGCCTTGGGATACTCGTCAAACATCTGTACGATGGTAGATAAGGTTCTGCCCCGGCATCGATGTTACAGGTAAAACAAGCAATATTGTCCGCACACGCTACTGGTCAGGCTTTGCAACGTTTGACTGTTCCAACACCACGTCTCTGTGCCTTGATCCATGAAGTCTGTTAAATCGGGATGGAGGGGTGGCAGGCCGTACGGGTCAAAGTATTCGCCCTGCGCTTCTGTCAAGTACACGGCCACCCATTGCTCACCGGGCCGATCCATCGGGTCCGTGTTGAGAACGTAAGCAGCAGGATACATACGGTCTAATGGGAACACATCTCGGGCGAACACCCCTTGAAAGACCATACGTGTCCCTGGGTCATTCTCCAGCACCATGGTTATCTGGTCTGTATCCATGTTAGGTGGCAAAGTCACACAGGACGTTGCGCGCCTTGTCCACTTGAATGATGTTGTCAAACTCGGCGTAGCAGATCACATCGACGGTGGTCCCGAGGGCTCGTGCAAAGTGGATTTCCAACCGTAAATTGCCTTGCTTGGCCAGGGCCAGCTGATGGTCGTTCTCTAAGGTGAGGGTCAGATCGAAACAGAACAACGTGTATCCGTTCGCGTAGTTCTCCCGACTGATCATATTCCCTTCGTCCTGGTCGATTTGATCGGTGGCTGTAAACAGGCTCTGATAGGCTCGAATGAAATTCCTGCGCCCAAAGTTCGGTGTTAAGGCCGTGGCTGGGACCTGTTCTCCATCCACATGCAGGGCCACAAAATTGATGCCGAAATGTTTAAAGTTAAACGGATTTTCTGGATAGGCTCCGCTGAAACTGGTATTTTCCACACAGGCCAGGATCAATCGCTTGGGTAGTTCCCCCAGGAACAGGTTTTCTTTGTTGGTGCTCATATTTCCAGCAGGCACAGAGAACATTTTGGTTTGTACACGTCGGATAGGGTACTGGGCTGGTTTTGTTTCCAAGGCTTTCATGTGTCCCAATTGAACGACTGGATTCGGTTTCACTTTTCGGACATACAGCACTGCCTCTTGGATGACAATCTTATAGTCCGCTGCATGCCCGTCTACGTTAGTGGCCATCAAGGCGAAGGTCGGAGGCGCCCGTATCAGTCGGATTTTGATGGGGATCTTGTTCCAGAGGTACCGGTCTTGCATGAAAATGTCTGCGTGTATTCGACCCATGAGATCCACCGAGGCGCCGTTCGCAGTGAAAGCCTTCCGTTTGTTATATCCTTCATTGTCCACCGTGTCCATGTGCTCGGCTGTGTCCTGGTAGAATAAAGCGGCTGTCAGCTGAGATTTTTTAGCCTCTCGTCCATACGACAACAGTGTCTCGATGTAGGCTCGATAGGGGTACGTGTTGGTCGAGTCACTGAAGAGTTTGTCGCTGAGAAAAATATCCACCTGTTGGAACATCGAGTGCAGCCAGAGATTCGTCGGGTCCACCGTTGCAGCTTGGATGATTCTGGAGCCATCCCCATTGACGACCTTGGCTTTCACATACAAGTATGTATGGGCTAAATCCACATAGGCCGTATCCGCATTACTGATGGTGAACTTGATGGGTCTTGTTTTGTTGATGCTGGAGAGCGGGAGATGCTCCACCCATAATCCTTGTTCGGCACTGGTTTGTGTGGGCGGCACGGTCCACAAATCAAATTCACTGTTGGTGGAGGGGCAGGACTCTGCGTGGATTAAGGACATGGTTAAGAAAAGATATCCTGGGTCTTCGATGTGCGTCGTCGCTGGGTCGGTCGTCGACTGGTGTGTGGTCTCGGTGGCGCAGGTCTTTTATTCCTTACGGTGCGTTGTGCCTTGGCGACCAAGACGCCTCCCGCTTCTTTGGCCCGCCGTTTCAAGGCTTCTTGGGTGCCGTACCCCCCAAGACATCACCGGCCACTTGCAGTCCACTGCGTACCGCTTGTTTGCCGATCGCTTTCACTCCACGCGTCACCAAGGGCAGGAACGTTTTGACGATGCTCCCGAGTATGTTCCCCAGCCCATGTCCTCGTTGCATGCGTGCACCACTAAAGACGGGAAGGCCACCCCCGGCCTGTTGGGCATAATAGTCCATATAGCTGCGTGCATCGCACTCGTAAGGGACCTTCATTATACAAAGTGGGGAGCACGTGCTTGTCGAAAATGAAGTGTCAGCACCACTTTTCCTCGTTCGAATGCCACCGGTCGTCCTGTGTCATCTCTTATATCCACCGTGATAGTGTTGATGTCGGTTTGTCGTACGGGTAGGTAGAGCATGTGGGTGAAACTGTGGGCGACTTGATCTCCATACGTCTTTTTAATGGGGACCACCCGTAACAGAGGTGTGTTGATATCGCCCACGATGTGGTTGTCGACCACGCCCGAGTAGACGTAGAGTCCGTACATACCCGACTTCATATCCATCGGGTTCTGGCCATGGTCCTCGGATGGACCCGTGTAGGTCGCGTGAGCGAGACCCAGCATTTGCTGTAGGATAGCACTCAGTACGACACTCACGTTGGCGGTGAGGAGGATCTGTGCCTTGCCGTTGTGTGCGTTGTAATCGAAGTCCACGTGATTCTTGAAGGGAAAGGATTTGATGGGTTTTGAAACATTCGTGACCTCCCGTAGAGCCTTATAATGCAACAGTCTTGTCAGCCCCTGCATGAACTCCTTGGGGGTATCGTATTGGCCTTCGGGGAGGGTGAGTCGGGTGTTTTTGCCTTCGTAGGTCACCTCGTACCACACTTCATTGGCTCGCACGTTGTACCACGAGTAAGGGTATTGGATATCCACGAGGCCACATTCCCATCGTCCAGGTAAATGCAACGGTTGCGGTAACTGGGTGACGTACTTGGCCAAGGTGTTGTCAGGAAACACATCCAGCGAACTGTTACTGGGTAGGGTGAGGTAAAACATGGCGACTGAGCTGTCCTGCTGCTGCTGTTGGTTTTAATAGGTGTTCCAGGCCTTGGGCGGTTGTGTCCGGCGTCGTGTTCGTCGCGGTGACTTGCTACGTGTCACGGCTCTGGAGATGTGGGTTGTCCTGATCAAGGATGGTTTTTTAAAGGCGTGAAAAGAAGGTGCCCGTTGTGGTGGTGTTTTGGGAGGTGACTCCGGCTTCCATTCGGCTTCCCAAGAAGGTAGTGGGTCACTCGGCGATTGCTGGGTCCGCTGCATAAAGGCCCAGCGGTGGGGATTTCCCACCAATTCCTGTGGTACATGCATGTCTTTCAAGCCTTGAGCGAAGACCTCCCATCCTCGAGGATCTGTGTGCGACCTGCGTTGACGCATCAGGTCATTCACTAAATCCGTCATGTGGGTCCCGGGAACCACCTGATTCTGTACCAGGAGTTCGCCTTTATCATTCCAAGTCATGTTAGGATTCTGTTTCATCCGTTGTAATACCAGGCCAGCTTGTTTCCTGAACGATGCAGGTACACTCTTCAGGACTTCGTCTTCCACCCATTGTGGGGCTGTGGGTGGTACCCCTGGTAATGGCGGCTGTTGGAGCGGTGCTGAGGTCGGCGGTGTGTCACGTGGTGGTGGTGGTGGTGGTGCTGGGGTAGAGAGGGTTTTGTATTGGTCCATGAACGTCATGTACCGTTGAAGCGTCTCACTGTACCGTTGTACTTTCTCACTGTCGCTTAACCCCGGTCTCTGTAAGATCTGTTGCATCTCTTCATCGAGGGAGTTTAGGGTCTTCACCGTAGGTGGAACAGGGTAGGGCGATTATGAGGTTCTGAAGGAACCGTGGTTCGACGAGGACCGTTTTTTTAGTGTGGTTCATTGTCGCCCGAAGAGTCCACCCAATACTGGACCCAACACGGAAGCGACCAACGGTGCTAAGATGGCCCCGAGAAAGCCGCCTTTCTGTAACACCTTTTTCTTTTGTGTTTGAGAGACTCGCTTCTGGACTAGGGTTCGGAGACCTGTCTTATGCTTGGTCAACTTGGTCTTCTGAGCCGGAGTCAGTGGTACGTTGCCTTTTAACAGGTTGTACCCGATCTCGCACAGACAGCGTACAAGGTCAGGGTCCGCACCGCGTACAATGGTTCGGACCAACTCGTGTGGGGCCGTCTTCAATACACGGAGCGTGGGAGCGTGCTTCCGTACTCGCGCAGACATCATGTACCACTAATGCTAGAACCCACAACTCTGCTCTTTTTATCTACTCCAGAGAACAGAGACAAAAGTCAACCATGCTGTGGTATTAATTCTTTTTATTATCCCCATCATCAAACACACACACCCCAGCTGGGGGCGCCACTGTGGATGTGTTTACATTATTTTTGCATGTACACGTGGTGGGTGTCTCCGGGAAAGATGCCGGTCCGTAGTCGAAGGTGTCGGGGTGGCTTGCTTGAGGTCGAAGAGCATATACCCGTGCTGAGGGGTTGTCGCATCTTTGAAGGCTTCCAACGCAAACGGTGTGCGACCGGGATACATCTGTCTCGCCAGGTGCAGCAGTTGAGTGATATCTCTCGGGTTTTTGAAGACCATTAGGTAGTAGCCATTTAAGCTGATGTTCCTATGTTCTTTGTTTTTACTGAACAGATTCTGCACAATGTAGATGATGCTGAGCCGTCGATGATGGCTGCCTTTGGTAAAGAGTTGGGTGACCCGCGCATCCGTCTCCGCCATGAGATCATCCAGAACCACCAAGGTGTCCGATTCCAAATCGGCCAGGTTGGGTAGGCCTTCCACGAACGTGATATGGGGCATTGCTGCATACGCTGCCTGCCATTCTCCATAGCACCACACGACTGGGGCAATGGGTGGGGTGATCATGCTGTCGACGTGTTGAAGGAGCTTTCTGACGAAGTGCGTTTTGCCGGAGCCCGTCGGTCCTGCGATGACGCAAGTGAAGGGATGCTGCCACCGAGGGTCCATGGTTCGAGCTGTATGCGCTGTCGTGGTAACCCGCTCTTGTAAAATTCGTACGAGTGAACTGGAGTGGTGGTGGTGGGTACAACGTCGGTCGTCGTTGTCTGTTCACTGTGAGTAATGATGGTGGTGGGTATAACGTCGGTCGTCGTTGTCTGTTCACTGTGAGGGATGAAATCCGGTGGGTTTTCAGACGTAGTGGGTGTACTTGGTGTAGGTGTGGAGCTTGGTGTGGAGCTCGATGGGGCTTCTACACGGGGTGTGGTGGTGACTGGACTCGATACGGGGTTGACTGGTGCTATCTGTAGACCGGTTTCACTGGTGGCTGGAGTTCTCAGTTGGTTAAGTAGCGTGCTGACATAGGCTACGTCGTAAAACACACATCCGTACAACACACTCAGCAGGGTTAGCACTATCACCACAAAGCCCACTTGCGCTTTGCGCGTTTTGGGAGACGCTGTGTTCAGAGGCAGCTGCTGTTTGTCCATAGCACTGTGGTCGAACGTGGAATGAAGGATGACGGCAGTGGTGTCTGGCTTTATAGTCGTTTCACCTGGTTGGCAGCGACCCAGGAATTGAAGGAACTGGGCCAGCCTTGCCATTTGACGAAATGAAACAGTTTGCCACGTCGACGTTCCGTTTTCAAAATCTGTTCCACCGTGTAGTAGTCTTGCTTTGTTTTTACGACAGGCTGTAATTCCGTCTCGTAAAACGTCCCTAGCAACGGTTCCCCTTGAAGATCTTCCAGTTCATAGACTCGCTGCTGTCAGGGTAGGCGCCGTTTAATCAGGAAGTGCTCATCGCTCCAGTTGGGCAAGTAACTTTTCTCGAACTTGCCCTTGACTTTACTGATCCGTACAGGGTCCCCGACCTTGAACACCTCCTTCGGCGTTCGCTGCGATTGCCTGGGGTACAAGATACGACGGACTTGGGCTTCATTGTGTTGGGTCACGGTAATGGGGGCTCTCTCTATACTCCGGTGATAGGCTCGATTGTAACCACTCACAAGTTTCGGGAGAACATCGATGTACCGTCTTGTATTCTTATAGGTGAAATATTTATACATGCGACCTTTGAATGTTCTGTTGAACCTTTCCACCACGGAAGCCTTGGTCTCGTTGTACGTATGGAAGAAAAACACCTTCTGGGCTTTCAGAAACTGTTGGAACGGACGGTTGAGGAATTCCGTGCCTTCGTCGGTTTGCAAATACATGGGTTTGCGCCCGGTCTTGAAGATGTCCTTGAACGCCGCTATGAGATTCGCCCCCGTTTTCGTTCGGATGGGTACCACCCACGCATACTTCGACAGGATATCGATGCACGTCAAGATATACCGATTCCCATCGTTGTGTTTGGCAAAGGCGCTCATATCGACCAAATCCGCTTGCCACTGGGCATCTATTCCTCCCACGATGACCCGGTTCCGTAGAAAATGGCGACGGACAGATCGATGTAAGGTATAGGTGTCTTGTTTTCTTAACCAATCTCGGACTTGGGCACGTTGTATCCCCTGGGGTTTGGCCGCTCGATAGAGAGCCGACAATGCACTATAGGCCGCCGGACTGTCGGGACTGTAGTATAAGTTATCCAACACCTTCTCCCAGCGCTTCATGGTGACAAATGATGATGGATCCTGGCTCTATCGTTTATTTATAACGGGTATATCTTGGGCCGGAGTTTCTTTCTGATTTTCTTCGTTGGCTTCCACAGTGTCCATGGTAAATGACCAGTCCAACTCGTCTGATGACCGCTTGATAAGCACTTGATCCACATCTACCACGGCATCTTCCAATGCAGACCATAGATCAGGGTGAAGGGTAAAATGCACTGTACCCCCATCTAGCCGAGCCAATTGAGCAAAGAAAGGGCCGCGTCGGATGTACACATCGTGACACAAGTGGATGAGGTCGCCGTCCAGTTCACCAGACAACACCCGTTTGAATTGGGTCCAGCCCTCCCGGGACAGACGAATGTGGGCCGGGCACGGTTGTGTAGGGTCCGCATCACAGATGTCTCCCACCTCCTGCATGATATCGACATTATCCGCATAAACGTGCAGGAAAACCTCGGGGGTCAAGCTGAGATACGCCAGTATTATATGCTCCGTCATGGTCAGTACGTGAATGGTACCAGATTTGACTGTCTCTCGTATTTATAGGGAGAACCCCGTGAGATCAAAGGATCGGGTGGTCAAAGTCTAGCCGGGTAATCAATGGCATCGTCGTCTGGTTCATTGCTAGACATTTGTTCATTGGGTTCTGCCGCCGCTTCTCTCAGGGCACGAGCCCACTCCAACTCGTCTGATGACCGCTCGTCCGGTGTAAACAGCTGGTCCACGATAGGCACCACTTTCTCGAAGGCTGTCCACAGATCGGGGTCTAGGGTGAAGCCTCGCGTAGGGTCTTGGTAGCGGCCCAGGCGTGGGAAGAAGGGTCCACGGTGTACGTAGATGGCATTGTCTATGTGGATGAGGTGTCCGTCGAGCTCGCCGCTCAACACCCGTTTAAATTTGGTCCAGCCGTCACGGTGTAGCGTAACCGTATTCGATACGGTCTCAGCGCGCGACCAGCAAACATCTCCACGGTCTTCCACGAGGGTGACTTTATCTTCATAGACGTGTAACCCCACCCGGGGTGTAAGGGGAAGGATGGCTCGTAGAACTGGTGACATGGTTGACCCAATGACGATCGGTGAATGACGCACACTGTGTCTGACCCTCGTATTTATAGTCAGGTCCCACTGTCAATGCCACAGCGCCAGGGTCAATAGGGCACAGACCATGACTAGGCCAACCAGCCGTCGCTGATTCCGGCGTGAGCGCTCGTGGTCCATAGCCCGAGCATCAAGGATGGCTGTCATAGTCCAGTAGTGGTGAGTGATGGCACACCTCTCCATCGAGTGCACTCTGTCGAGGACCGCTTCTGTGAACTCGTTCAGGATCTGGCGTCGCCCCTCGTTGTCGTCGCCATCTGAAAACATGGACCGAACCACTGCTCGGTAACCCGTGAGTGAATTAACCACGGTCGCATGCTGTAAAATGCGTGTCGCATAGGGACGGGTGTCCGTCATGGCTCTGAAACCGTAGGAATGGGAGGTGTAGGATCCAGAGAGACGTGTTTTATAGACCATGTCACACATGCGCGCCTAGACGTAGCTCTACGGGTGTAGTCCGTGATACGTACTATTCTGATGGGTTAGTCCAAAAAAGAGAGCAACAACAACAACAAAGATTACAGCGCCGGAGGCGCTCCTGGATCCCCTGGAAAATCTTCTCCACGTCTCATGGTATAGCTCCGGTGAGGCAGGCTCAGGCTGGTGAGGCTCAGGCAAGTAGCTCCTCTCGTCAGATAGGCTCAGGCTGGTCAGGCAGGCTGGTCAGGTAGCTCCGATCGGCAGGGCAATGAATGCAGCAATGCCCTAAACATTCCCACTTTTATATACCTACATAGAAGTACCCGGATGTAGGCGCGGACGTAGGCGAAAGCATCCTAGTACCCGGATGTAGGCGCAGACGTGAGCGAAATTCTAGTACCCGTCCATTGGTTCTTTTATCGATCACTCATTGGCTCATTTTCTCGACCGCTGATTGGTGCAAATGGAACTGCCCATCCTTCCCAGGTTAATTTACGATCCCCTTTTTGGGTTCAAGCTCTGTATATCGATGCCGCAACATTGTTGCCGAACCTTGCCGAAAGGGAGACCTTGGACCTTTTGACCTGGATGTGACCTTTGACTTTTTGACCCGACATTCATCCGCGCACTGCCGGTGATGACGCGCGCGCGCGCGTGCGGCCGGAGAACCCGCGCGCGCGCGCTGCGGCCGGAGTAACCCGCGCGTTGCGGCCGGAGCGGGCCGGGCCGGGAAAAACCCCACAGACAGGTCAGTACATGCTTTCCTACCATGTTCCCAGGTCACACCCCATTCACACAGACCCTCATGCATACCCGGATGCAGGCGCAGACGTCAGCGAAATTCTGGCGGGAAAACCCCCACAGGCAGGTCAGTACATGTCCTCATGTTCCAAGGTCACGCCCCATTCACCCAAACCGGAAGTGACGTCATACCCCTAATTTTACATGCACCCATCCATGACTGGATGCCCCTTCACGAATGCTTCACTTCGATACCTCACTCGACTCCATCGGACCATTAGTGGCCCACCTAGACCGCAAAAACGTCTATTTCCACACCCGTTTCCCACAATTCCCTGTCTGCGCATCCGCAGAATGTGGACAACGGCCGAGACAATACTCCAGGCGGTTGCTCCCTCACATATACTTCACATGGATACCTCACTCGACTCCATCGGCCCATTAGTGGCTCGCCTAGGCCCCAGAACGTCTATTTCCATACACTTTCTCTACTGCGCATGCGCAGAATGACGTCAGTTCCACGTCACACCCAGCCCGTTGGATAGTCCCTCACGTATGCTTTAAATTGATACCTCACTCGATCCAATCGGCCCAATAGTGGCCCACCTAAACCCCAACACGTCTATTTCTATACTACGGCCAGACTGCGCATGCGCAGACTATTGACAACGAACGACACACTAGCCCATTGGCGGATGCTCCCTCACGACAGCTTCAAAATAAGACCTCATACGACACCATAGGATCATTAGGGGCTCACCTAAACCCTAAAACGTCTATTTCCACACCCTTTTCCCAGAATCCCCTGTCTGCGCATGCGCAGAATGTTGACAACGGCCGAGACACTAGTCCAATCGGATGCCCCCTCACATATGCTTCACATAGATACCTCACTCAACTCCATCGGCTCATTAGTGGCTCACCTAGATCCCAAAACATCTATTTTCATACCCTTTGTCTATTGCGCATGCGCAGAATGACGATATTCCGACCCCACATCCACCCAGTGGGATGCCCCCTCACATAGGCTTCACATTGATACCTCACTCGACCCCATCGGTCCATTAGTGGCCCACCTAGACCCCAAAACGCCTATTTCCATACCCTTTGTCTACCGCGCATGCGCAGAATGACGATATTTCAACCACACACCCAGCCCCTCGGATGCGCCTTCACGAATGCTTCACATTGATACCTCATACGACTCCATCGACCCACTAGTGGCCCACCTAGACCCCAAAACGTGTATTTCCATACACTTTATCTATAGATTTAATATGCATTCCTAGTACCCGTTCTCTGCATGGCAGAACTGTACAACCCAGAACAAGTCTGAACATGCCTTGATCTCGGGGAGCCAGGTGTTCGGTACGTAAGCTCACTCACGCAGACGCCAGACCAGGTGTTCACGGTGGCCGCAACATTGTAGCGAACGTGCAACATTGTTGCAATTCGGGGAGCCAGGTGTTCGGCACGTGAACTCACTCACGCAGACACATATGCACCAGACCAGGTGTTCACGATGCCGCAACATTGTAGCGAACGTGCAACAATGTTGCAATTCGGGGAGCCAGGTGTTCGGCACGTGACAACCCCCAGCCCAAGCAGACGTCAGCGAAATTCTGGCGGGAAAACCCCCACAGACAGGTCAGTACATGTCCTATCATGTTCAAAAATGACCATCCCCATACCCCATACAGGCCTGTATATTGTATAATACAGACCCCTATTGTAGGGGTAATCGAAAAGACACGGACCTGACCGAAGAGACACGGACCTCACCGAAAAGACACGGAGGTCACCGAAGAGACACGAAGGTGAACGACATTGTGGGAAAACCCCACAGACAGGTCAGTACATGGCCTATCATGTTCTGAAGATGGCGGACCTCACCGAAAAGACACGGACGTCACCGAAGAGACACGGAGGTGAACGACATTGTGGAAAAACCCCACAGACAGGTCAGTACATGTCCTATCATGTTCTGAAGATGGCGGACCTCACCGAAAAGACACGGAGGTGAACGACATTGTGGAAAAACCCCACAGACAGGTCAGTACATATCCTATCATGTTCACAGGTCACGCTCCATTCACCCAGACCGGAAGTGACGTCATACGGGACTGGTGGCGCCCCCTGGCGGAAGCAGGGAACCAAGAGTTACCTCCCTGGAAAAGTTGACTTTAAATCAGTAGACCCTACTACTGGTCGACCATCAAGAAAGACAATCATGTCTATAATCGAAAGACCATTTTGACAAGACATAAAATCTGCCTTCATATATAAAGAATAATAGCATCCATAGTTCAAAAAACAACAAAAAGTGTACATGAGCGTTGTACAAGTTCTCTTGCGATCCAGAACTTACTTTATTTTTTAGAGTGACTATATTTATCATCAATCTTATTCCAAACCGTATTATATAAAACTTATGTTGATAGAGTGCGAAATAAAATAAATATTGTATATTTTGTTGCTCGCCACGGCGTGCAGTGGGCGCCGCCATTGTGTGACGTTTTTAGATGAGCGGAAGTGAGTGTATACTCATCTAAAAACGTCACAACGTCATGGAGATTTAAGATTGATCGTGTTGTTCATACCGTTAATTCGCACGAGAAGGAACTCAGTAAATCCACTGACGTTCTAGTTGATTTTAGTAGCTCAAATGTAATCATGAAAATGTTTTCAAACTTGGAAGCATCGTCGTTCAACTCAAATCACTGCACAATTGCAGAGGAGGCTCTTTTACTTTACCGCTCAGCTTCAAATTTTGTCTAAATTGAATCGGGTAAGTCTCAGTTGAAAAACTTGGGGAAGAAATTCTTCAGTTGGAGGAGACAACCTAAACCATTTTCCTTTTAGGAATTACCCCCGTGGGATTTGCTGTCCCAGTTTTTTTTTCTCGAATTAAAACTCGGACCCAGAGTAATTCAAATGTCCGTATAGTTGGAACACGGAAAGTCCCTGAATCAAGCGTTAGCCGTGACGTTGTCCTGAATGCTGACGTCATCAGTCACGTCATCCCACAGGCAACATGGCGGCACCCACGTCGACCTCAAAGCGGAAACATGGTTTCACAAATTGTAATAAAAATAATAGGTTATCGCCCTCAACGACAGTAAAATAGTTGGTTATATTTCTTTAAAATTACAACCTTTGTAACAGGAACCTATATAAAATAAAGTAACTATTCCTTTAAACCTTAATTCTCTCTCTCTCTCTCTCTCTCTCTCTCTCTTGCGATCCAAAGTTGTTCGGGGGGGGGGGGATTCAATATACATAAGACAATAACGAATGAATTAATGTTTTCCGTCAGGCCGAATTTGAATTTGTTAAATTATACTAGTGCCATAATGTCAACAGTATCTGACTCAGTTGTAAATAATACACTAAAACTGTTTGATGGATAATATTACCATACATAATACCGTAACCATACTTGTTATCAATAAAATTAGAATCGTCAAGCTCTATATTGGCGAAATGCTGCATCTTTGTCACAGATTTTCGGCAAAAAAAGGACCAATTTTTTTCGTAGAAGTGAAATTCCGCTCAGTGTCCCTATAAATAAATAAAAATCTCCAATATAGCTCACATGTTATTTTCAAACCTCAGTGACGTTGGGCTTGCAATGTTGTAACATTGGGACTGGCCTGTATGATGTCATAATCCAACTTGCAAAATGGTGAGGACGAATTTTGTTTTTACGAATCTGACCTATGGTTTGGTTGGATTTTCATGAAATTTCAAAATAAAAATGAAAATATGTCCAAATAATGCACGAAATTGTTCTGAAAACATGGATCCCGATGTATTGCCGGAAATCTGTTATCCTCGAAATATGAGACAAAGACAGTAGTATATATTCAACTGTGGCTCGTCTTCTGATGGCCTTTGTTTTGTTATGAATTTTCGTATATTGTGATTGCTGTGTTATTTCAGGAAATTGTATATTTGGACATTGTAAATCAACTGTTGACTTCTGGAAGATCAGAGAGGAAATAAGTAATTATAAAGGTAAGGAAACATACTATACTTTGAAAGAGAGTGAAAACAGGCAGCATCTTCCGCAACTCTGAAGATGTAATCAGCCTCAAAATTGAAAGAATTTTTCAACTCTCAACTGCGCTGTAGTTGATAGTTTCTATATTTCCACAGTAAGGGCAAGAATATCAGTCAGAGAAATTTTTTAAAAAAATCCACCGCTTCGACGAACTTAAGGTTCGTCATAGCATACACAACACTTAAGGTTCGTCATGGCATACACAACCACTAAATCTGGATGAAGTCAGTTATACGACATTCCAGCTTATGACCTCCTTCAACAAACAGTGATGAGTCCACCTTCAATTGTGAACTTGCAATGTTTGCAATCGAGCCACACAGTGCGGTCCACTGTGGCCGTCATGCCATGCCATTTATTTTTGATGATTATTTTCTCTCGTTTTCGCATGAACGCTAGACACAAGTTGAGATTGAAGATACTTCTTGCTGTACCTGTTGTAACATATGTCTCTCTGAGTGTCAGAAAACTTGATGGCAGTCTAGATTTTGAGGCTGATTGCATCTTTTGTTAATTAATATCTTACAAACGGTCCCATTTTTTAGATATCGATTGTAGGACTTACAGACAGGGGGATCAATATTTCTGGTTGTTGGTTCATGCTATCTTTTGGGCCAGATGGAATTTATACGCACGGACTAGTTTTCTTCGACCATTGTACAATTGTCACAGGAAACTGTCACGTGTGTCCCATGCAGGCCTAATGGACCAGATGGCGCCTCCATATCTGTGGTGATACCATCAAGGGCCAAGTCGAATACAGTACCGTAGTATGTTTTCATTGACCCAACTTAAAGAGCTCTCGTTTTCAGCATGAATTCAAGCGATCTATGTTTGGTTGACGCCCATGCTAATCCAGACTCATACCATCATACAAGCGTCATGTAAAACGGGGAGCGTTACAGCGGCGGCGGAAGCTCCCAAAAAGTGGGGGGGCTCGACTATCATAGCACTTTAGGCGAGGGTCCAGGGGCCGCCTAGGCCCCGGAAGCTCCGCGTTCCTAGATGGCTGTAGACGCATTCTGGCCGATTTCCGGCATACAAAACGACATATCATCACTATATAATCAACTGCATTTTGAGATTGTTTTTGTGATTTTTCTCGTCATTTAGAAGAAAAATTGAGTTGATAACTTTTGAATGTAAAAAAAGTATTTTTCTTTTCCAAAATTCGAACTATACACAGCGATCTCGAAGAAATTAACATTTCAGCAGAGGGTTGGAGAGCGCTGACGCGTTTGAAGAGAAATATGTGAACACAAAAAAGAAATAATATGAACGCAATTTTGATTTCTAAATTTGATAATCAGATAATCATCCAATAAAGCTAATGCAATTTCTGTATAAATTAACATCTAAGACAGTTATTGGTCATTGCGAACGGAACAGAAGAATGAGCAAATCAGAGCAATTTAAACCAAACAGCAACGTGCCCCTCCAGTGCAAAGTCGCCGCTCCGTGAAAACCTAGCCTACAGGAAAAAAACCCGCCCTGTATATCTGGTCACATTAGGACCAAAATCATGAAAAAGTCACCCAGCTTTTGCTGAAACTGGGGGGGCTGAGCCCCCACCCTCTCCAAACTGAGGGGGGGGGACAGCCCCCCCCCGCTTCCGCCGCCCCTGCGTTAATATGATATTAATTTATTAGCATTGCACTTCTAGGAGCGTATAAAGTATGTGGAGAATAACCTGATGTACTTTACACTCGATATGAAGATGTAATTTACAAATTTGCTTCTTGGATAAACTGGATCCATTATCAAATTATTATGAAAACTATAAACGTTTGAAACAAAATCATGTAAGTCTTGGAATGTTTTGTATTCCAGATGTTGCCAGTGACATAATACAGTTAGCACTTCATGGAAATGCTCAAAACGAAAGCTACAACAGACTGGCTGAATTTGTGGATACATTCGGTAATCGAATAGCAGGGTCAGAAAACCTAGAGAATGCTATAGGTATGTTGACAGATAACCTAGCTACATCTGCTCTTGGCACTACACTTGTTGTTACTGATGATCTGCTTCTGTTTTGACGAGCTGTAAACTGTTTACTTCCGGCCTGCTGATGTCCATTACAAAGCATTTTTCGATGAAGATCAACTGATAAACGAGCTATACAATACAAGCATTTACAGCCTCGGTGACTCGTCAATTGCAGATTCACAACTCATTTCGTTACATAGTGTCCCGACTGCACTGAAATGGCCTAATCAACTGGTACAGAACCATTTTACATGCAGGTTCACATACAGAAACTATCACTTTGTGGACAGCAATATTTCAGTGGGGCACGCATATGGCGTATACATATGTCACCAAGTAAAGCATCTACTAGATCCTGTGTTAAATGTGACGATTTTAATCAACGCTGCAAAACATTATCGCAGAAACTTATAGAACAGGGCTATACCACCAAGCGCCTCCACTCAAAGTTTCTCAAATTTGATGATACATATTGCATGCTGATAGCATAATACGAGCGTGCAAGATTTATAGCGTTACGTTTCGTAACTTGTGTCCAATTCCGCTTAACCTGGCGCTAAAGGCCGTGTGAACCAATGTACTTCAAGAATCTCCTGGTGTTCATATGAACAGTCACAATCAAAGCGTGACTGAGATACATCACTCTCTAGATAACTTTACACCGAAAATCATATGGATTGAGAATACGGATCAGTTATACGGATTTGATAGTTTTGGAACATCATGATGTCTTGCCGGCATCATTGAAAACTGTTGACTATGATTGATGTTTGTTTTGTTTTTTTTGTTTTTTTTTTGTTTTTAATTTGGTGCTAATACTCTTGTATGGAATATGGAATAAGTCTTTGGGCGTTGTTTCATGGACGACGGCTGAATATTGAATGACGGACTAGACGCACCATCTCCTTAATACTGCGCAGATCAGCTGCTATGTCTAGTTCGTATAGTACTGCATAAACAATTCGTAATACTGTATAAACAATGAGGATATATGATATAATATAAGATATGTGATATTTTACTTTAGGCATCGACGCACACTTCTAACGAGGAATTGCGCTTTTCTTAACTCGATGGAGCCACTACAGCATTATTGATTCTAATAATGTGCAGTTTAAATGGAGATGTGATTAGTATAATGAGAAGTGGTGGACTTACGTTAATTGAAAGTTTTATCCAAATCAGGTTCTTCAGTGCGATTTCATAATAGATTTCTTTTGATCGTCATTTGCAGCGAAATATGTAACTTCGTATATCATTTACCAGTAAAAAGCACATACCTTGTTGAAGTCTCAGTCTCAGTAATACATTCCATATACTTGGCAGATTATATGCTGGGCAAAATGAAAGCCGACGGCTTGGAAAACGTCCATGGAGAGCCTGTTATGGTGAGAATCTGTAGACAAACAATTGAAAAAGAAATTCTCGTCATTATTCTAGGATTCAACGAGCAACATCATGTGTTGCTGGCATCATTGAAAATTGTTTATCGCCTCTCCCTTTGAAGAAACTAGCGTTACGATTTTATTTTATGCAGGTTTGGATTTGGTACTGTCATGACTGTGGTACTGTCATGACTGTCATAATATAATACGAACAAGGTCCTTCGGTTGTTGACGCGAAAATGGTGTTAACGATGGCTTCCTGCTATTGTCGAATATGAGGTCTTCACATCCTAATACAGCACTCGAAGGTTGCACTGATATAGGAGCAGTTCTCTGTCCATATACGGAATCCTAGGATTTGGAGCTGAGGGGTTAGGTAGTTGGAATGTTCGATTCTTCTCATCTTGGACATTATTTATTCAATCACTTTGTCTCTCAAAGTGTCCTCTATCCTCACTCAGATACAAACCATTGTCATTTCCACTCATAGTATGGAAGATCATTGGAGTCGCCAATGTTTTACTTATTAGAGGGCCCTAGACTGCAATCCAACGTTGTAAAATAACCTATGGTTTGCGTTAGCGACGCCCATGGGGGACATCTGCAATGGTACTTTCCCTACGATTGAGTTGCATGCACCTTTTCTTCTTCCAATCAAAAGAAGGACACTATGGCATGAACACCGAAGGCAAAAATTGTAAACAAATCCGCACATTTGATGGCTTCCGTTTGTCTTTAATTTAAAACACACAAGTTTACTTTTCTAGTCAATCGGTCAATGTTTCATCACCAATGTTTCATCTTCATACGGTTTGATGCGTTGAATCTTGCTCTGACCATGCACGAGTGTAGTAATTAAATCTAGCACATTAGGCTGACCCGCGAAGATATTTGACAACTGTATAAGATACCACCATTTTTGGTATTTAATACATATTCATTGGGGTGACCTCTCTGGACATAGAGAACCGCAATGTTATTTGGAGAGTAGATGACCCGCTTCTCCTCTGTTCAATGATCAGATGAATGAGGTTTTGCAGCGCATTTTTAATAGAATCTTAATGTGTGTATCGTTAGTTGTTGAACAGATTGCAATCAAACTGGGCGATAGTTATATTCTATCCATCTGAACAGTTTTGCCACAGTAAACAATAACTCAATCAGTAGTTTGGGCTTTGTATGTAGGTGCCTCACTGGGTCCGTGGAGAGGAGACAGCCATGCTATTGGAGCCTCGCGTTTACAAGATGTCCATATTAGGGTTGGGTAGCAGTGTTAGCACTCCGCCAGACGGAATCACGGCAGAAGCACTGGTTGTACGATCCTTTGATGAACTCACGGCGAAGGCTGCTCAGGTGAGATAAACGTATTTCATGTGTCGATTTTATGTTTCCCACCCATTCATTTTCATCAAGCTGTAAACACTTGAATCCATTGGAACCACTGATGATTTTCCAATAATAGAGAAGAAAAGCAACTCCGATTAGGGATGACAATTTCATTCTGTATATTTCGCTATTAGTTATAGCATCTTCAGCAGTGAACAAAGTTACAAACAGCTCCATATACGCACAGTATATATACAAGGTATAATGTGATCTTAGCCAACATATGAATAGGTAAGCCAGTAATGTCAATCGGATTGGACAGATATTAAAATGTCATTTTCAGAAAATTGTTGTAGACATTAAATGTTAGGAGATAAGCTGATAGCAAGATACAAATGTTGTGATTACAGGTGATACAATACACAATCTAATTGATGAAAACAATACACAATGAATAAAGTATGGCGATATAGCGCGTATATATCTACATTGAATATTTCTACATGTCATGAAGTTCAGATAAGAACTGTCATTTTAAGATAATATAGGTATAATTTTCTTGGCAATCCACATTAGAATTGATGGAAATCTACAAATGTTGTAACTTGCAAGGCAATATACAATTATGAAACGATACACAGTCTAATTTATGAAAAGAAAAACTGGTTAATCTATAAATGATATTACCTAAATAATTTTAAATCCTTTGATGCTTTCAAACCTTGGTTTAAAATTGGTTTGTGCCGGAGTATGGCTAAGGCTTCTTTGAATAACACTTGAGACTAGTGAGCTGCTGTATCAATAATTTTAGTGTTTGATTCTATAAGAGACAAACAAAGAGATCGGGTCATCATCAAAAGAGCCATTTTCTAGATCAAACATTTGACGAATGTAACTAAAATTGTCGCACTGGCTTACATGGTTAAACAGCTCGGATTTGGAAGAAGCATGTTCTTTCAGGCGCGCAATAAAACATCTGTCTGTTTTGCCGATGTACTCTGATTCACATCCTGGACATGAACATTTATATATAATAGAGCTTCTATATGTTGTTGGGGTGGGGTCCTTGTTGTTGACAAAGAAATTTGTTTTCTTTGTCTTCCATAAAACAATGTAACGCGCCCTTCCCAGAGTATATACTCTGGGAAGGGCGCGTTACATTTATATAAATTTTCATGTCCAGCATGTGAATCAGAGTACATCGGCAAAACAGACAGATGTTTTATTGCGCGCCTGAAAGAACATGCTTCTTCCAAATCCGAGGTGTTTAACCATGTAAGCCAGTGCGACAATTTTAGTTACATTCGTCAAATGTTTGATCTAGCAAATAATTCTTACTTTTGTTGTTGTTTTTTTTTATATTTTTTTTTATATGACATTTTTTTATTTGTTTGTTATAGGCTAAAGGTAAAATTATTGTGTATGACCAAATTTTTGTGAGTTATGAAGTATCTGTCAAGTATCGCGTAATTGGGGCCTCCGAGGCAGCTAAAGTTGGTGGAGTAGCCTCCCTTATTCGCAGTATCGCATCTTTCTCCATCTACAGTCCACATACAGGACAGCAGGTGAGATGACTGTTGGTCATAGTTATGTTTTTTTGTTGTTTTTTTTCTTATTTGTTTTCTCCTGTTTCGTTACCGACATATGCTCCTTGAAAAGGCTTAGTAAAGCAGAAATACGCATCAGAGACGTGTAATTGTTCGCAGTTTTACTTTTTGATGTTATATTTATTCCCTTCCAGATAATTGTTGTTGTTGTTTTTTTTGTTTTTTTGTTTTTTTTTTTTACAAATTTACAGAATTCTTTTCATTACATATTTTTGAAAACCTGGTTGAGCTTAGTTTGGTGTACAATCGTTCGCTGACAGTTTTCGCTCGTTTTCATCTTCGGCTGGTTTGTCCAAGTTTACGCGATATAATGTTTATTCATAGAAACTATTCATGTTTAGTTTTTTACGAATAATTGAAGGCGTTAATTCTGGAAGTTTTGAAAAGGTCTAATGGAGTTTATACATGCTTGAAAGTCTTATATGTTTCTTTTCTTGAACATGATTATGCAAAATTATTCTATGATGTAACCGACAGGAATATGAGAGTGGTGTACCTAAAATCCCGACTGCTTGTATAACGGTTGAAGATGCTGAAATGTTACGACGTATGTCGGATAGAGGTATAATTATTTAATATAACTGATTCCATTTCTTTCTCTCCTTATCATACAAATCTTTCCAATTTTATTATTTCCTTCTTAATCACAACCCCCCGTATCTCTATATGCCAGTGTTACTCTTCTTATCTAATTTTGCTTGCTACATTATATGATATTTGTACATAATGTGCCAAATAATAAAATTCATCATAATCACTTTATTAAACTAAGTATTAATTCTGAACGTGAGGACGAACATCACCAATGCTTAAAGTATGAAATCACGGAATGTAGCAACATGCAACAACACAAAGGATTTCATTACGTTATATAGGTATACCTGGATATCATGACAATCTTATCACTGGATGGCTTAAACGTACCAGTAAGCTTCAGTTCATGCAATAAGTTTCCATGAGCCTATATCAGCTCAATTACAATGCAATAAATGAAGTCACTAAAACGAGTTATATATTTACTGAATGCTATTAATTATAGGAAATATAGTATCATGTAACAAGTGAAATAATGTTTTCTGCAACTGCATTATTTGAACATAAACAGAACGGTTTGTGAAATTTCAGCCTTCAAATATCCTAGCTAATAACTTCTACATAAATATACATCAAAATTATTTGAACTATCCAATCCATATTATATAAATTTTAAACAAAATAAGCGTTCCTCTTTTTCCCCCATTTCGTTCTGGAAATGATTTTATGATCGCTCAAAGCTCAATAATTCGAAAATATCCGAAAAACACCCCTTTAAACTGAAACATTTAACTTCTACAGTTGAATATAGATTTTTATTTCAGGTGAAATTTTGGATTTTTCGAATTTTGGAACATCTTTCAAGATGTTAGACCAACCTCCGTTTCCAAGATTGCTCTTCGAGTCCTGAAACATTGTTTCGTCGTATAGATTTCATGACAAAGAGGACGACCTCCTTGTCAATGGAATTACATTTGCGGATAAGTTTATATAACTTTTATTTTCAGGAACCAAGATTGTTATAAAGCTACAAATGGATGATATGAATATGTCCCCTGTTACGTCTAGAAACACAGTGGCTGAGATCGTCGGCAGTACTCACCCTGAACAGGTATGTCCTCTTGAAATATATAGAAACATATCCTGTCTTCATATAGACTATGATATGCCACTTCGACCATAATCTTCATAATCATATTACAACATGCTGCATTCCAATACTGCCATTGCAGGAGTCCATGAAAAGAGCAATTGTATATTGTTTTGTTTTAATATATTTGAGGAACGTTATGCTGGAACGCATCATCATCATAAGCTTTATAAAGTCATAACCGTTGTTGTCTCCTCCATATTTCCCGACGCTGATTCAGGTTACCATAAACCAAATATTCTCCAAATAATCAGACAGGTTAAATATCCATACCACAAACCTGAGAAGCAATACGTCTACACCATAACTGACCGGAAACTATCTGAATGGAACCACATCATTGACCATCAGATATGAGGATAAAACGAATCTTAAAGGGGGTAGCCATCTTTTTTAATGTCTGTACAGATGCCATCCGAAAAAGAGGGGAGAAATATCAACATAACGTTCAAAATATTTATATGACATTTTTACATATTAATTAGGACTACCAGTCCCGTCTGCGCTCATTAAACACTCCATATCAAGACCGTGTTTATCCCTATATCCCTTCATGCCTGTGTGCAGATCGTACGTATGCCCCATAACCCTTAGCAACTCTTGCCTCAGGAATCATTTCGAACCAACTTTACGAAATTTAGATAGAAGCTTTCATTTGACGGTTGTCCAATTTTAGCCCATATCTATCCCAGTTGTATTTTCTTCAACAGTCAAGAACTATGCCACGGAACATTATCATATTTGACTCGGGACTGAATCGGAAGGATCATAAGTACTATCGAGCTATTGATTCGTGCTCGTTAGTTTTATGTACATTGTCTGTGCGTCGACCACATTTCTATTATGTAGATTTTAGGCTCCGAGGATACATTTCTGTCTGTAAGATCATGAACTTATAGATAATTGTACTTATGGTCCATCCCTTCGAAATATAACCAGAACTACAATTTATAGGTGGTTCTGGTAAGTGGACATCTTGACAGCTGGGATGTTGGTCAAGGTGCCATGGATGACGGTGGCGGAGCTTTCATATCCTGGGAGGTAAGTTACGATAGTTAATCTTCTTGATTACCATTCATATCATTCATGTAATATCTGCCACGGCTGATGAGCTTAGCATAAAATCTATCAGCAGATTTATTTATGTGACTTCGCGATCATTATGTATGATTTATGTACTAACACAAACATTTATTCATTAAATGTATCATTTATTTATTAAATGTCTCGTTTATTTATTAAATGTCTCATTTATTTATTAAATGTATATTCCATTCTACACTGGCCCTTTCGCTTGTGAGGCAACTAGGTCTCCGTCCGAAGAGAACCTTGCGAGCCGTGTTGTGGACTGCTGAGGTAAGATAAATGAAAATATTTATTAGAAATTACACACCGCTACTTGTTAGTACGCCAGCATCTTTTTCCATAACCCTTGTTATGATACGTTTAATTGTTGCCTGTATATGATGATATTCTGCTGGTGGACGTTTTGTCTCCGAGGGTTGCCCTCTGTACAAATCATTGTGATTGTAGTTTTGTGACTGGTAAACGTGGTGTCGGGTTCACGGATATGTGTTCTGAATAAGAACTTGCATTCTACTAATATTCCCTCGTTGAGCCGTTTCTTCCATCTAACGATAACATAGTTCACCGGCTTCCATCAGATGACTTGATGGGGCTATTAAATCATCGCTCTTAAATATTTAAGAAAGAATTAAATACCTCTCAAGCTGGTGCAAGGGGCCGTGTGGTCATGCCATTCAAGATGTCCACATGAACAGCTACAATAAAAACGTAGGTGGGATACAATCCAGCATCACAGGGATCAGATTTGGTTGTTGTGATGTTTTTAGAAATATGTGCATTCGCCTGTGGAGTCAAAATCTTTTTCCATCACTCTTGTCATGTTGCGTTTAATTCTAATATACGCTGACTTATACAGCTATAAATGATGTATAACAAAAGCAAAATTCATGTGAGCATATTTTATCTGATCTCAAGATTATTTTACCTACTTCAGGAGCAAGGGGGTGTTGGTTCCCAGGGATATTTCCAGGAACACAAGGTAAAGCAAGCATTTTCCAATTTTCTTCTGGAATCTTATATATACAGATCAACGTACAACCCGCCATTGAAAACAAAGTTCACCCCGCAATACACCTGACCAACTCCAGTCCAGCACCAAACCACCTAACATTCCAAAACGACAAGCAGCTTTTATGCAAATTACTACATCACACATTCGAACCATGCCAAGTTATCGTTTGAGAAACGTAACCCAATATCCCATCAATGACACTAAACCACATCTCCTTTGTGACTCCAAACCAAATCTCACTTCTTACAGCAAAGTCCACTTCTGAGCCAGGTTATATCCCACTGCTGCGACCAAATCACATCCCAGTTATGAAACCAAACCACATCATAATTCTTGCATCAAAATCCACGTTGACATCAGATCATATCTCCCTGCTGACACGAAACCAAATTACACTTTGGATAACCATATCGCAAGCAGCATCATCTCCACTTCTGACACCTGATCGTATCCCACTTCTGACACCAAACCACATCCTTCTTTTTAAATCATAAAACATCCAACTTCTGACAAACCACATTCCATCTGACATCAAACAACGTCCCACTTTTGACAACAAACCCAATCCCACTCCTGACAAACTGAACGGTATTACTGGATTCGTGTGGCTGGTCGCAGTGAAATAATTACAATTCTTGAGTATTTCACTCAAATGAAATTATATTGGATTGCCAATGGCTGTATGTTTTTTTTTGGCAGGTTAACCAAAGTAATTATGACCTAGTCATGGAGTCTGATGGTGGAACTTTCACACCTCAGGGGATTGGCTTTTCAGGTATATTTTATATCCGAAAACAAATAACTAATTCACCGACGTTCGAGATGTGCCTGAAACTTCGTTTGTTGTAAAATTCTAGTATCAGGACAAAATTGTTCACCAGAGCAAGTACAAAGTTTCACTTCTGCTACATATTGCAACGGCGCATGAAATAGTTGTTTCTCGTAATAGACAAGTGAGTAATTGAGTGAATATGATTTAACGTCGCTTTCAACTATATTTCAGTCATATCACGACGTTGGGTCCTATTTCTTTCCACACCCGGGAACCACACGTGTGGGGTCCTATTCCTTTTTACACCCGGGAATCTCACGGGTGTCTCAGTTAGTCGCCTCTTAATCATTACATTACCAACTTATTATTTGGAACATAATCCTTCCAAAGCTTATATATTACAGGGATAACTCGCGAATAATTGAGGGTTAAACCAAAAATGGCACCTGAAGCAGCTGTTTATATTGTGGATATAGAGGATATTGCATGGTTACACTTAAATATCGCAATTATTCTCTGAATGAAAAACGGAAGGAAGACTCACGAGACTCCTTTCACGAGAAAAATATTTTTGATATTTTATCGTGTCCATGCAAGCTTCTGTTCATTATTTATTCTGTTTTATATACAACTTCTAGTTGGTGTTGCTTGAATACTAAATAAGACCTTGCGCCGCCGATGCCTCATGATTCTGACTAATCAGACGAGTTTTCTGTTACCCAAAGAGTATTTATTGATGGAATGTGTAAAGCTAGTTTCAACAATGTATCAACGTCATCCAGTGTGCGCGATAAAGCGTTCTCTTCATAAATCGCCGAAGAGGTGTATCCAGTTCGAAATTTTATGTATCATTCGAATTAATTTTTAAGTTGTTATCTTTACTTACCCACAAAATATTCAGAATGTTGTTTTTGTGTGTCTTTTTCCCATCGTAACTGGCACAGCATAACAAAAATCTTCGTCAAACTGCGCACCAATACTGAGAAAGAAGAGAAGTAGTACGGTACCACGCGCTATTCTGACGATGTACCAGTAGTGATAATTCACTGCAATAACAGAAATGTTATTTATAACTAACTGCTAATTAAATAATAACAGTTTTATCTATTTCAAACAATCTAAGGAAGCACACAGGCAAGAGCAATAATAAACCAGGTCGTCAGCCTCCTTGCACCGCTCAATGCCAGTAAGCTGTTTGATGCGGCAGAAGGGACAGACATTGCTCCATGGATGCAGATTGGGGTCCCTGGGGTCAGTTTGTATGACGATGACAGTACCTACTTTTACTACCACCACTCCAACGGTGAGTCGCCTGTTTTCTTAACTATTGGAAAAAAAATTATGTATAACAGCAAAAACGGAATTAAACTAAGACGTATTATTGTTCTTAAAGTGAACGTAAAGGCTGCGACAACACACACACTGTGGAAGAACTATATTAAAAGTATCATTTGGCAGCAACAAATATTTTTGTGATTTTTCCCCTTTCAAAAAAATTCCAAACACCGGAATTATTGACTGGTGCAACAATAGACTGGGGTCGGCCATGTCAGTGTATTGAGTAGCCTTGTGCCAATGAAAACGCTTGCACGTAGCACGTGATATTTTCCTGTGACGTAGTATCACTTTGTTGTGGCATTGCTGTAACAATTCAATTCAATTCAAGTTTATTGCTCAACTTTTGAAATACCGGTAACAAAGTATGGCAAAACATAAATCACAGACAATGAACAAAGAACAAACTTGCATTATTAAACAGCGTACAAAAACATGCACTGAAAGAATTTTTATAACATATATACAATGTATCAGTGTGGGTGCCCGGCTGGTGACCCATTATTGTTGCTACTTGGTTGTAGTTGTAGTCTGGAGGTATACATCCTGTGTAGGGTATGGGCAATGGTTATGGACAGGTCTGGTGGTGGATTGAGTATAGTGGATATGGTGGACAGAAGAGAATCTCTGTACGGTTCAAATGAGGGGCAGCGGAGAATGAAGTGTTCCTCATCTTCTACCTCATTCAGAGTACATAATGGACATATTCTATTTTGCCTGTCTGTTTTGGTGTAGCGTCCAGTTTCAATACTGAGTTTGTGGGTACTGGTTCTCAGTCGACAGATTGTGTGGGCATGGTCACAGTTCCGAATTGTTGTTAGGTACTCTTGTAGTTCATACTTGGTATATATAGATTTGTAGGTAAGTAATTTTCCAGTATTATTTGCTAATTCGTGTTCAAAATATTGAGTGTACTGTTGTTGGGTTGTAATGAGTTGTAATGGCGGAGGTGGAGAGCTCGGCTGTTTCAAGCGTGTTTTGACTGTGTTGCGTATCTCCAGCAAGTGTTTACCGAGCTGAAACGTTCCATGAACTACTCACTTCTTTCGTCGACATCGGAGCGTTTTGGTTCAAACTGATAACCCTGTAAACCTTCTTTTTGTCTCTTCGTCAGAACTTGAAGTCAGGCTATCCTTCTCGTACGTCGTCATGTTTACATGCTTACTATACGCCTTCTAACCCCACGAAGTAGAGAGCTCCGAGGTGATACAACGTCACTTCCCTGATGTGAGATAGCCAACATGGCGGCAGCCAAGGAACAATAATATAACGGAGATAATTTCGTTCCTACTCGGTGCAAAAAAATCCCCCAAAATATTTGTTGCTGCTTTCCGTATGAATCGATGACTCTCCGCAAAATTCTGGCAAATTTTAGTATTTCAACAATATGATGTCAATGTTGTATGTATGATAACTTCCTGTCAGAAAATCACATTCCTAATATACATGTAAATTAATAGTCACAATCGTAAACGGTATTATTTCCAGGAGACACGATGACGGTACAGAGTCCGCACCAGATGAACCTGTGTGCAGCTGTGTGGGCCATAACCTCGTATGTTGTGGCAGACATGGAGGAAATGTTACCCAGAGAGTGAATGTGTGTGCGAAATACAGACAATGTAATAGGTCGTTTATGAGCTTGGGTAGTTATCGTATGTCTGCCCTGGTGTGAATAGAAATAGAACCCAAACGTCGTGATAGGACGACTAAAAGTCCTGCAACAGGGAGAGAGCTGCGGGTCTCTGGTGGCAGTTTCGTCAAACATGTTGGCACTTGGTCGAGAGTGTACTACCTTGTCGAATCTGACGATATTCATTTCCCTAAAGTTCTTTCATGAAGAACATGTCCTATCCGTTTCAGTGTCTCTTTGATGACAGCAGATATGGATTCCCATGTTTTCTTCTTATTGACTTACCCCATCGAATATTGACTTGCCCCATCGAATATTGTCCTATCATGTATCGTATATGAAATGGTGTCAAACAACAGAGCGTGCAATAAGTGTGGGCCTATCATATACGGTCCTACTTATTATATTCCCGCATTGTTCTCAGGAAAGTATTCTATTGCTGAAATATTGAGAGTACATGATGCCAGCGAACTAAGTGATATAATGTAACATATTTGTGGAAGTGAAAGTTATTTGTAAGGTTGAAATAATATTGATACACCATTTGATATACATTATCATACTGTTCTCTTGATAATTTATTGTATACATTTCATGAAGAGTTTCACGGCTCCCCTACCACAATACTACTTAGGCTAGGAATAAGAGGGTATTGCAGTTTCATGTAATCTTTCAGTATAACCTAATGTTCCCAAATTATTTGACCCTACCCAAGGCTGGCAATAGTTCTACTGTGGAGAATATTTAGGCGATATATATTAGTATCAGTGATGATTTCTTCTTATTTTCTTGTCATTGCTTCCGCCAGTCAGCCGTGTTAAGGATTACAATATGTTTGTCGTGAAATATTTCTGGATAAACCTGTACCCGAAGTAAATCCACCAGCTAACATCTATATTGCTCTCGTGTAATAGTTGTTGTAAATACGTTTTTCCCCAATGTACATATATTCGAGAAAATATTTTACACATCGTATGAATGACTTGATTATCCATTGTCTGTTATTCGTCGCCACTGAGTATTCATAAAAAATCAGATTTTAATATTTATTTGAATAAAAATACAGCCTATTGATTATTCACAGTGTTTTTTCCGATAATACTCCACTACAAACTATTTTAACGGTTTTATATGCATGTGAATTGAAATACTCATGAAAAGCCTCTTTGAAATGTACCTAGAACATTTGCTCAACAGTATTTAGAACAGTCTCTAGTTTGTGGTTTACCTCTGTGATGGGTATCCTACACACTTTTCTTGTTAGTGGCACAAAATACCCTAAGTAGGATTTCGAACAAAAGATAAGAGAGTATTTTATGTTAACGACTCGCATCCTTGTGTATTTTAAGATTCGAATCAACAGCAATCTATCACAGTTTTCAACTTTTCGAATCACGGATTCAAAATGGCTGCGGCATATTCATTTTTTCCACAACGAAAAGTCTTATTGGCATGAACGCAGTAAATTTAAACAAACCATTTTTTTAAATGGTAATGCATAATTAACGGAGTGTAAGGAAATTGAATGTAAACCCATATTCAATAATTCCAAATGGTTTTGTCAAAAATAGCTAAAATATTCACCATTGAAAAAGATTACATCCGCAAGAAAACAGCACAAGAATGAGCCCGTGTAGCGTATTCGTAATCAATATGTTCACAAATCCATGTATCACGTATATATACAAGTGTTTGATATGTTATAAATGTATTGTAGTTGAGTCAGACAGTGATACAGGTTCACATACCTTCCCCCCCCCACTGAAATTGATTTTCATTAATGATGTCCGTATTTAATAAAGTTGGATAGACAGGTGGGGTTATCAGAATTTTTAACACCTCGAATAAATGCTTCATATCCGTCATTCATTAGGCAGTCGTCGTCTATTAAGAGTTTCCAAAGGCCCATAATCCAATCCGAGGCATTCTAGGTGAGAAATGAGCAAATGGTATTTTAAGGTCAATGGGGGACTTGCAGAATAGAGACACTGGGTCAACAGGAAGTACCACACGTGGACAATGAGTGGATAGCTAGATTAGAGAGGTGTGAAATGACGTAAAGGAAGTTAAAATCCGGGCTGTTCATCGGCTACATTGTATTGCGCAAGTCCTTCATTGCAACCTTTTTATTAAGAAAATGCTTCTCGTTCAAGTTAAGACCCGAAAAGAACATTTGAAAGATGCATGCCATACCGTATAGTTACCAATCTAGTAATGGCGTAAGAGCTGAAACTTAAACTACAAAATCTGGTTTGGGAATATACATAATTTACAGATTCCCTCCATTACACTATTGAGGACGACAAACAAGGAGTCAATGTATCTTTGATACCTTTCTATACATTTGAAATGCTCACATTAGATGCATGATATTAGGGCCACCTGGCCGCCTCAGCAGAAAAATCTTGAAACAGACTTTTTCCTCATCAGAAGGTGATGATTACCCAAATAAACTGGTCGAAGTGAACTATTCTTCTATATCCAAAGTATCATTCGCATTTAACTGTTGACAAATATAATGTTTCAACCTCTTGCTAACTACTGGTCGTGAGATCGAAGTTTACAAAGGGAGCATCGACGTGCGTGACTGACAGGTTGTTACTCTGTCCGAATTTTCACCAAAAGCTGTTCAGCTTTAGTTTCTCCAAGCCCGTAGACCATTGACTGATGGGTTAGTGAATTTGTCTCCCATCAGATCCCTTAGTGTTTTTTCATCTTTTCAAATTCACAACGTCTTTCCGGAAATACACGCTTGCTCTGCTCTCTTTCCAATCTATTGGACACCAAACCACCCAGTGGCTCGTATTCTGCAGCAGTTTACGGATGTCGGAATGTATTTTTAGAGTAAATAATCCACCGTCGGTAGCACGAATAAGCTACCATCCCGAGTATGGAGCTTCTATCTCGTAAGAATATAAAATCTTCTGATTTGTTTCCTCGACGGCTTTCTTCGACTCAGTCAGTGCTATTTCTGAGGCGTTTTACTGAAATTTCTGTTGTTTGTTCTCTTCAAATGTTTGATCTAGGGGGGATAATTTCTGCTCATTGTTGGTTTTGAAGATCCAGCCACTTAACAGCACAACATATATGTCTTAACGCTGGAATTTCTCGGTGACGATAGTTGAGTGGACTAAGGGTACTTCCAGTGCTAGTCCTCGTTTACATATGAGTACAAGAAGGTGAAGTTGACATTCTCTATCTCACGATCGAGTTCCAACGCGTATGTGCGCCCGCCGAAAAACGCGTCCCCAATTTCCATGGATTTTGCCTTCCCTAATTCTTCCACGGAAGCATCTATGTTCAAGATATTTCGTACTTCCTTGACCCTTCGCAGTCTCTTTACTCCAAGTACGTGTACGAGGGGATTTGAATATATAGTTTCTTGTCCATATTTCTATCTTGAACAGATTAAGTATCTCCGATAACACAGATATAGGCATCCATTCCACATGCCTCGAACTAGATCCCTGATTCTCATGTTTTCTGTGTGACTCAAATTTGTATTCAGTGTTTCTGCTAGATAATGATCATCATTGAACATTGATAACTGTTGACCGCTTCTCTCTTGCAGGAAACAAGCCTATGTTTATGTATACTATGATTGTCTTTTTGAATTTGGTGCTAATACTGTTATGTGGAAAATGAAATAGGTCTTTGGATTATGGACGCGGATATTCTCTAATGGACGACGGCTGGATTATGAATGACGGACTAGACGCTTGTAATTTATCTGGCTGTAAACATTTTTTTCGAAAGACTAGGTCGCATGCTGGTCCGCTTTTCCTGGAGATGACATGGTCAAAAACAGCTCTGTGAATAGTGAGTATTTGAGCAGCTGATCGGCAACATTCTGAACGTTCACGCTGATGAGGGTAAGGCTGAGAACCACTTTCAAAACCCAATTTGATATTTTGGCTTCATGCTGTCTTGTTTGTTGTACTCAGCGTCAGGTGACGGGATAGGTGGAACATCTTAATATTGGCGTCCCTTTCCTTTAATAAATGCGCAATTCAAATAGCCAGTATTCCCCGGAGAAGAGCTAGACGAAATCGGAACTGAGTGTACTGTTGGTTCGTGATAATATGCGTTCAATTTCATCACAATGATATATCTCAGTTAAACGCAACATTAAAACGGTGATAGAAAACACGACAAGAACCAAAAGCAATCTCTGTGAGGATTTGTATCCCAGCCACGCTTATATTGTAGCTGTTCATGTGAACATTTTTAATGGCATGACCACACGGCCCCTAGCACCGGCTTGAGCGGTATTAGATACAAATATTTCAGAGGGATGATGTAATAGCCCTATCAAGTGATGTCACGGAAAATGATTACCTATGTGACCACCAGATAGAACAACGGCCCAAACGTAAGAGAGACGATATTCTAACTCTTTATACCCCACCCATGGGTCAGGTTTGTACATGCCACTGTCTTGGAAATTGGAAATCGAAGAAAGTGTACGTCGTGACCATAATCATTATCGTCATCCTCCGCTTCACCCGGTCGACGACTACAAAGACGTCATTTCGAGGTCTCGTGTGGAAACGTCTAAAGTATTGGACGTTGCAACAGGAAACGTTTGCTTTTTGACAGGAAACGTCTTTCAAATGTCAATTCAGGACAACTGATTGGTTGGTGCAAGCTTAAACGTTTAAACTTTTTAAACGTTCACAATTTCTAAACGTTTAAAAAGTTTGAACGTTTAAAAGAGGGATTTATGGCGCGAACGGCTTTCATACTCGTGGCACACGACGCGTGTGTATCTGCCTGGTGTGCGAGGCCAATAATAAGTTAAGACATATTATGGTGTTATTGTGCATTTGTGTATTCTTCGGATCAGTACCTAGAACAAGATTAACCAAACTTTTTAAGTAATATATGCCGTTCTGAACACAACAATGCACACGAGCATGGCTCTTGCCAGATCTGGCGTTTGGCCAAGTTATTTTCTTACACCGGCAGGTCATTCGGGACTTCTTTTGTATATGCAAACTTCTTCGTGCATATTTACTGGTGAGGTATATTAGTAGATGTCAAACTAAATAATTTACCCCAAAACTTAGAACTTGCTGTTGATGCAGTTTCCGGTACATGTTGGTCAAATGAATGTGCACTCCCATGAAGATGCAATAATCACAATGTGAGACAGACGATACAATTTTTCGTTATAAGTTATACAGTGGAGAGCGCCCGATATGCCAGCATACAGTGACCAGTAGCCAAGTTGACATGGCTTCGTTTGTTCCTTTACTACGCCATGATGCCTCTCAATGAACTTACATTTTTCAAAAGTGGAAGGCACGGGCACAGGGATTTATTAATCTCTTATCTTAAAAATGTTCCTAGAGACAAGTTTCGTATAGAGTTCAAATAGGGCCGCTATATATTAGCTTATGCCATGTAAAATTTCACGTGATAATGATCACGATATGGGATGAAGGTTACTCCTTACCAATAAATCGCGTAACCTCCGATCTTTTGAGTACGCTATGATAGGTTTCAAATTAAATGGCAAGCGGAGTTTTGTTTGGAGTGTTTCGTATTCCTCCTTCAGTATACGGGCCGCTTCAACATTCCTACGGCTATATTGGAGAACGAAGGGAATAAAGTCTTTGTTAGCAACTTTACCTGGGTTTATGTTCATACCAAAGGGTTGCCGTGTTTGAAGTGTTTTGATTCAAAAGGATTCACGAAGTGCGCGGTGATTGTCAGTTTCTTCCTGTGTTGGAAATGTAGGAATTCTTTCTATTGGCATAATTTGAAAATGGTGCTGAAATGAATGTTCCGGTAGATTAAAATGCTCATTGACCGGGCCTTCATTGTCTAAACTGATGTCTGATTTATGTCTGTTGGCACGATATCGAAGTTTATTCTTAGTTTCGCCCACATACTGTTTCAGGCATTTTCGGCACGTAATCAAATAAATTACATTCTCCGTGTCACAGTTTAGTTGATCCTTAAGCTTGTATTCATTTTTGGTCTGTTCGCTTTTGAAAGTTGATTGTGTAGCAATTACTTCGTCCAGTTTACACTGAAGTTTTAGACATTTGGAGGTCTTACCATTGCCATGATTAGGGCGTTTATGTTTTATCCTTACAGGTTCTGACTCACGAACGTCATTTATCTGGCAGTTTGTGATTTGGCGAAGTGGTTCAGATTTAATATGCCGTAAAAACCGGGCGGAATAGCCTCTAGGTTTCAATGCCCGAAACAGGATCGCACATGAGTGGTGAAAATACTGTATATCGCTTGAATTTCTATGGAATCGAATGATTTGAGATTTGACTATGCCCTTAAATATATGGGTCGGGTGAAAAGATTTGGCATGTAGGAGTTCGTGGGTATCAGTTGGTTTAAAAAAGACCTTGTAATCTAAATATCCAGTGTTCTGAAACCCAGGTCCCTTAAAAACTGTTAGGTCCAAAAAATCCACAGAAGAGTCATGAATAACTACTTCGAGTTTGATATTTGGGTCATGGTTATTTAGAGTTTCGAAAAATACTCCGAAATGGTTATAAATGGTTATAAAGTCATCTAAATATCTGAGGTGTAAGAGAGGCTGTTTATCTAATTTTCTTAAAGCCTGCTCTTCCCAATGAGCTACATAGATAGTGGCAAAATATGGACTGAACCTTTTACCCATTGCACAACCACTAATTTGTTGATAGAACTCTCCATTGAATTCGAAGTCATTACCTTTTAGACTAATTTCTAATAATTCCAAAAGTTCTTTGTCTGGGCGATTGGGATCGGGAAATCTTTGAAAAGCATCTAACAGCTTGAATACCATTATCAATGTTGATATTAGTGTACATGGATTCAATATCCATGGTGACAAGTAAGTTGTTGGGAGGAGCTTGGATGCTGGACAGTTTTAACAGGAAATCTTCAGTGTTTTTCAAATAACTACTATATCGGTTAGCAATAGGCTTCAAGTAGTAGTCCATATATTCCGAGATGTGGTAAGAATTTAACCCGCAGTCTGAAACAATAGGGCGCCCAGGGGGTGTAAAGTTATCTATCCACTTATCTATAGGTTTATGAATATTTGGTAGGATATAGAACTGTCTCGATCTTGCATCTTCTGTAGGCAAACTTCTTCGTGCATATTTACTGGAGAGGTATATTAGTGGATGTCAAACTAAATAATTTACCCCAAATCTTAGATTTGCTGTTGATGCAGTTTTCGGTACATGTTGGTCAAATCAATGCGCACTCTCATGAAAGTGCAATAATCACAATGTGAGACAGACGATACAATTTTTCGTTATAAGTTATTTGTGCTTATATCGATACAGTGGAGAACGCCCGATATGCCAGCATACAGTGACCAGTAGCCAAGTTGACATGGCTTCGTTCGTTCCTTTACTACACCATGATGCTCTCAATGAACTTACATGCATGTACACTTCGGGATCACACGGCTCCGTGGATCGTTCGGCTCTATCCGGCAATAAAACAACCCTTCCCAGCTCTCTGTCCATTTGTTTTATCGAGTTCGGCAAAGACTTTGATTGCTCATCCGGATGAGCGCTTCACGGCAATCAAACTCTTGTTTTATTGCCGGATAGAGCCGAACGACACACGGAGCCGTGTGATCCCGAAGTGTGCATGTAAGTTCATTGAGAGGCATCATGGCGTAGTAAAGGAACGAACGAAGCCATGTCAACTTGGCTAAGTGGCCAGTGGCTGCTTATCGTTGTGTACTACAGTTTTACTATACTTAATATCTGGAAAAGTAAACGTTCGACCATCCCTTGTGAATATTTCTAACTATAATATGACAAATTTGTATTAATGTAAGTGTCACCCCGTACTTTATTCTAATTTTGTTTGATGTTAGTCTGTCATACCACATGCCATTTAGTTCTCCTAACCCTGACATCCATGATCATTCTAATTTCACTCATTAATTCATTCATGTAACATGCGTAAACGCGAGTCGTATTGGTCGCTTAATTTACGCGACGGTATGTCGTTTTCATATAGCAATCGGCGGTAGGATTTATTCCGCGTGTCTGTTACCACTACAAATTATTCTGTGTCGCATAACAATGGGTTGAATTCCGATTAGCCTAAATTTGTTGAAACTGCGTGGCTGGGACAGCATATAAACCCCCTGTCTTAGACCTCTACGTGTGCAGATACATGTTAGAGCGGTCTTGTGTGAGCGTCTTCACGACGTCTACCGATTGTCCTTTCAGGTTTCTCGCCTGGACTAAGACGTCTGCATTGCTAATAAAGAATCCTCATCATTACGGACTCCACTGTTTCATTTGTTTGGTGCAACACCCGTCCGCATTACACCACGAATATAATTATCCGTGACATTTGGCGCCCGATGGGGGACGGGTGTTCTTTGTGCTAGCAGAACGGTGAAGTGTCCATGATATACAGATCTCCATCGTAGAAGGGGCGATAGGAAATCAACCGATCAACGATGGGATGTGTTGTTGGAGTTTCATTGCATTCATGACGTGGCTATTCATTGTCGAGTGCGAAGAGAAGGCCGCTGTTATTTGCTCAATTTGTTTAAAATCGTCATCAATTACTGCACGCGGAGGTCTGATCAACCTCGCGAGTGTCTGTTTTCAATTGTGTTTCACGTGAGTGTCGACCAAGTGCATATTTATTGTGTGAATTGTTGAGAAGTGTGCGTTAAAGATTCGCGTGGACTGCAATGAACTGTTAAGTGATTGTCGCGTAAAAGATTCGCGTCGTGGGGAATGAAGGACTTCATCGTCGAAATGTACTGCATTATTCCTTGGAAGACCAAACGAGTTCAGAACTGTTAACAATATATTTCTGACTGTATATTCTTCAATATTACATTAATATTGCATTGTGTGGTTAGTACTATTAACGTCATTTTGTCCGATCCGAACATTTATTGGTCCGAACATTCATTCATTAGAACATTTGAATACCATATTGATTAGTTCTAATATAGGAGGTTCACCGAGATGAAATGAAATATAAGTCAATGGATTATTTGTCTGTTTGATTGTGTATTGGTGCGTGAGTGGGTCTTAAACCACGGTGCATAATATTGGTGAGAATTTTGGAATTCAACATATTTTTGTATTACATGTATTTTCGCTGAAATCGTGCCTTCCGCGGTTTCGTTAATTCCCGTCGCTGATAAATTGCGCAGGCGCGGCGGTTGCGTAAACCCCGAACATTTCACGTGTAACATTTCATAGATTCATCTCTTATTCACGTTCATAATAAGTCACATTGCTAATCTGAACTTACATTGCCCCATCCTTGTCATTTCTGCCCATACAATAAACTGCTCATATTGAATGTATTGCCTGAATTACATGTTTACGTTAACTGTACAGTAGTATTGAAATGAACATGGCTGACGAGGAGTGGCCTGGAGGTGCATCGAAATCGATGGATGACGCATGGGTAAGCGGTGGTAAGTTGATTTCTTCTGGGGATGAACAGAAAATAATTGATTACTTGAAGAATACGGGGAAATATAAAATCTCCCCATGCGGTGGATTTGGTAGCCCGAGTAAATATGGCTCTGGTGCTAAGTCTGATGGTAAGTCGGATGATAATCAAAATGTACATACCCCATATCAATTTCCAAAAATTTCATTATTTTCTGGGTCTGAGCCAATTCCGAAAGCCGAATGTAACTTTGAACTCTGGAAATTTGAAATTAGGTGTCTTCAACGAGATGATATTTACGCCGAACAAGTGATCCTGCAGGCTGTCAGGAAATCGCTCCGCGGTGAGGCTGGCAGGGTTTGTTATTATTTGGGTGAAACCGCTGATGTAAACGCCATTATTGACAAACTCGAGAGTATATTCGGTACAGTGGCCACCGGCGAGTCCCTGTTACAATCGTTTTATATGGAGGAGCAGAAACAGGGAGAGTCCGTAGCCACTTGGGGTTGTAGATTGGAAGGGCTATTACAGAGAGCTATTGAAAAGGGGTCCTTAAGTGAAAGATCTTCGGACGACATGCTGCGCACGAAGTTTTGGACCGGGCTTCTTAGTGATAGGTTAAAATCTGCTACACGTCACAAATTTGACAGTATACGCAATTATGACGCGCTGTTGCGTGAAGTTAGATGTGTTGAAAAAGAATTATCCGACTGTGACAAGGTAAAGTCTGGTAAGGGTAAGAAATCTCAACAACAGGTTGTCAACGTAACTTCCGGTAGCTCGGATGGGGTCGAAATACAACTAAAGGAGATTTGCAGCAGATTGAAAAGTCTTGAAGAGCGATCTACAAGAAACCGAAAATCTGAACCTGAACCGAACGCGGATTCCTTGAAACAGATTTTGGACAGACTGTCCGCCATTGAAACTAGGTTGGATAGTAGTCGGCGCACTGCTGACGGCAGGGGCCGTGGTCGAGGAGCGCTGTATAATCAAAATGGCAGACAAAATACACCACCTCCTAAACCTTTAAACATGAGATGACCTCGACTGACGGGCGAAGTGGGGGTCAAGGAGCTAGGTGCCCGGCTGTTATGGAATCTTTAGTTGGAGATTCGTGCGAGTCTACAGTGTTGGTAGAGGGTAAGAGTTGTCCTTGTCTCATTGATACAGGGTCAATGGTGACAACTGTGTGCAGATCTTATTATGATCAGAATTTGAAACGATTGCCTGTACATTCACTTGACGACTTTCATTTAGAAGTTAATGGGGCTAGTGGGAGTACTCTCCCCTTTGAAGGCTACGTTGAGGTTGAGTTAGCTCTTCCTGGAAGTGAAATTGGTAAAGTAGTTCCGGTATTGGTAATGCCGGATACAGAGTACACTAAGGGTGTACCAATGATTGTAGGAACAAATGTACTCAAATTGTTTTCCACAACCGCAGGTAATCTGGAAAATTGTGGTCCGTGGCAAACTGCGTTCACATTGATACAAAATGGAGGTTACGTAGGTATGGTAAAATCTACTAACACAAGGCCTATCGAGGTACGAGCTAATGGTGTAATGACCTTGAAAGGTCTGGTACATAGTCCACCACAAGATGGTAGTAGAGTTGCTGTAGTGGAACAGGGTAATACAGGACTGGCTGGTGGTTTATTAGTCGGACCACAGGTAGTTGACCTTAAGTCGAAAGGCTCAACCGCGTGTTTGTCAGTCCGGGTGTATAATATTTCTGCTAAAGTAGTAGTTATTCCTCCTAAAGCTAAACTTTGTCAGTTGCTGGTTGCGTCTGTTGTCCACAAGGATGTAACTACTTCAGTACCAGAAGCCTGTGGTAAGCGGGTTTCAGATCCCACTCTCGCGGAGCTTGGTATTGACCTTGACCCCAGTCCACTGCAGTCGACGCAACGGTGCTAGGCTGATAAGGTATTACGGAAGTGGACTCGGATCATGTCTCGCGATCTCCTTGACCTGGGACATACCAGAACAGTGGAACACGAGATCAACCTTACTAATGAACAGCCGTTTAAGGAACCACACAGGAGAATACCACCAGCATTATACGAGGAAGTTCGTGTACATTTGGAGAAGATGTTGGCGTGTGGTGCCATTCGGGAGTCGAGCAGCCCATACTCGTCGAACGTCGTGCTTGTCCGTAAGCCAGACAACAGCCTTAGATTCTGTTTGGACTACAGGAAACTGAACTCCCGCACGGTGCGCGACTCCTATGCCCTTCCTCGGATTGACGAGACGTTGGATTGCCTGGCCGGGTCAGTTTGGTTCTCTAAACTTGACCTTAGATCTGGATACTGGCAAGTGGAGGTCAAGGAGGACGACAAACAAAAGACTGCTTTTTCGGTAGGACCGCTCGGGTTCTACGAATGCAACCGAATGCCATTCGGGTTGACGAACGCCCCCGCCACATTCCAGCGCCTTATGGAAAAGTGTTTAAAAGATCTTAACCTTAAAGAATGTCTCATATACCTGGATGACGTCATTATATTTTCTCGGACGTTTGAAGAACACGTTCAACGACTGGAATCCGTTTTCCGATGTTTGGAGAAACACAACCTGAAACTGAATCCAGCGAAGTGCGAGTTTTTCAGAGACCGTATAAAATATCTGGGTCATATCGTGTCCAAGGATGGCATTGAGGCTGATGCTGATAAGATCGAAACCTTGATGAAGTGGCCCACGCCGAAAAACGTCAACGAACTGCGTAAGTTTCTCGGGTTTGCCGGGTACTACAGGCGTTTTGTTAAGGACTACGCAAAAATCGCTCGGTGTTTGAACGATTTGCTGACCGGTCAACCATCAAAGGGAAACAAGTCCGCAAAGCGTCCGCAATGGCGCTGGGAGGAGAGACACCAACATGCGTTTGATTCCCTCATCGAAGCGTTAACGACGCCGCCAGTGCTCGCCTATGCAGATTATAGTCTGCCATTCATCCTCCACGTCGACGCCAGCGCCGACGGCTTGGGAGCCGTTCTCTACCAATACCAAGATGGCGTCGACAGAGTTATAGCGTATGCTGGGAGGGGTTTGAAACACTCCGAAAAGAACTACTCCGCTTACAAAAGGGAATTTCTTGCTTTGAAGTGGGCTGTTTGTCAAAAATTTCATGATTATTTGTATGGTGACAAATTTAATGTAAAAACTGACAACAACCCACTTACTTATGTTCTGTCAACAGCAAAGCTGGATGCAACCGGCCACCGGTGGCTTGCCGAGCTCTCTACCTACGACTTCGACATACAGTATAAGAGCGGCCCATCGCACTGTGACGCCGATGGTTTATCCCGCCATCCTTGTTTTACCCAGGACGATGACGAGGGAATGTCCACGTGTACAAATGACGTCATCAAGGCCATCTGTGCTGCTCAAGGAGCCCACAAGAATGATCATCAACCGTATGTTGAAGCATTAGGCTTCACGATGCCAGCGGAGACTGATTATCCAGTTGCGACCTCTGCTGCACAGGTTTGCCTCCCTTTGTTGACGGAGACTGTCGAATGGTCGAAAGCACAGCTGCGTGACGAGGTGATTGGGAGAGTGGTACACCTATTACAGTTGGGAAAGAAACCGACTACGAGACAACGATCGAACGAGACACGAGCCGTGCGATTGTTGCTGAACGACTGGGATAGACTGATGTTCAAGGACGGTGTCCTCTATCGTAAGACACAACGAGATAGTGGGTTACAATTCCAAGTCGTGTTACCAACAGAGTACAGAGATATGGTCCTTCAAGGTCTTCATGATGACGTCGGACACCAAGGTCGTGAGCGGACGTTGGAATTGGTGCGTTCTCGCTTCTTCTGGCCAGGCATGGCACAAGATGTCGAACGGAAGGTACGCTTCTGCACGCGGTGCATCTGCAGAAAGTCTCGTGATTCTGGTAAGATGGCCCCACTGGTAACTATAACCACAACGCAACCTATGGAATTAGTTTGTATGGATTACTTGTCCTTGGAAACCTCTAGAGGTGGTTATTCAAGTATCCTTGTAATTACTGACCACTTTACTCGTTTTGCCCAAGCTATCCCTACAACAAATCAGACGGCTAAAACAACTGCCAGAATGTTATTTGACCATTTCTTTGTACATTACGGTTTTCCTGCGAAACTTCATAGTGACCAGGGCCGTAATTTTGAATCTAATGTCATTAGAGAGTTATGTAAGGTTACAGGTATAGAGAAGAGCCGGACGACTCCTTACCACCCAGAAGGCAATGGAATGTGTGAAAGATTCAACCATACCTTGTTGAACATGCTGGGCACCCTTGCTGACGAGCAGAAGTGTGACTGGAAGAGTTACGTCCCTGCGCTTGTGCATGCTTACAACGCTGCAAAGCATGAGAGTACCGGTCAGTCCCCGTTCTACCTGATGTTTGGACGCCACCCTCGGTTAGCCATCGACGCCTATCTGGGGATAAATCCGAACGAGGCTGGTACAGATGACAGAACCACGTACGCTGATCAACTGCGCAAGAGACTTGATTTCGCTTACCGTGTTGCAACTTCCGAAGCAGAAAAATCGGCCTCTAAATACAAGAAGCGCTACGATTTGAAGGTTCGCGAGTCTAACCTGAAGCCAGGTGATCAGGTCTTGGTCAAGAATGTTGGAGTCAGAGGGGTACACAAGCTTGCGAATCGTTGGGAGAGGGTTCCCTACAGAGTACTCTCGCAGCCAAACCAAGATATTCCCGTGTTCATAGTGGTAAAGGACGGCGACCGCAAGGTAAAACGTACGTTGCATCGAAATTTACTTTTACCTGTTCAGTCTCTTCCAGGTCCGACTAATCTAGCGCCATCTATACCCAGACAACCCCGACGCTCAAGGCTACTGCGAGAGCAACCATGTGACGAATCTACGGGAACAGAATCTGAATCTGAACCGGAGACTACGTTCGGGAGGATGCCAGTCAGACGAAATCCGAACTTGTTACGTCCAGCAGCGCCAGCGTTTGTTCCGAGATCGGAGGTCCAGACTGAACATATCCCACCTGGTAACTCACCGACAGCGGATCTGGAACCGGAGCCTATACAAGCTCCAGTGCGACGGTCTGGTCGTACTAGAAGAAAACCACAATGGTTATCATCGGGTGACTGGGTCACTTAAGTTCAAATTCAGATGAAGATGACACCGATACTGAGAATTGCTAACACATAGGTGTGTAAGTATATATCGGGGACGATATTTCCCCAAGAGGGGGATAGTGTCACCCCGTACTTTATTCTAATTTTGTTTGATGTTAGTCTGTCATACCACATGCCATTTAGTCCTCCTAACCCTGACATCCATGATCATTCTAATTTCACTCATTAATTCATTCATGTAACATGCGTAAACGCGAGTCGTATTGGTCGCTTAATTTACGCGACGGTATGTCGTTTTCATATAGCAATCGGCGGTAGGATTTATTCCGCGTGTCTGTTACCACTACAAATTATTCTGTGTCGCATAACAATGGGTTGAATTCCGATTAGCCTAAATTTGTTGAAACTGCGTGGCTGGGACAGCATATAAACCCCCTGTCTTAGACCTCTACGTGTGCAGACACATGTTAGAGCGGTCTTGTGTGAGCGTCTTCACGACGTCTACCGATTGTCCTTTCAGGTAGGTGGTTTATACTCTGTCCACGGTACTTTATTGTATGTTTGCCAAATGTTTGTTCCTCACGGACCAATATATATAAATACTAGTTGACGGTAGATATCATTATAAAGTAAGACCTTGTTATTAATTGCAACTATCTACACGTATATCTCCACGATATCTGTTTTGATAGTAATTAGGTGTGCAGATACATGTTAGAGCGGTCTTGTGTGAGCGTCTTCACGACGTCTACCGATTGTCCTTTCAGGTTTCTCGCCTGGACTAAGACGTCTGCATTGCTAATAAAGAATCCTCATCATTACGGACTCCACTGTTTCATTTGTTTGGTGCAACACCCGTCCGCATTACACCACGAATATAATTATCCGTGACATAAGCATCACTATGTTCATATATAATACTTAATTACATTATATTCGCCTCAGCTTTCCCAGTTTATTCAGATATTCAGATAAACCCGACACCCTCCCCTTTGTATTAATACTACCCTAACATTTACTGCCGAGATGTGAATTCAGTGATATGCGAACATATATTGAGCGCTCCCCAATGCCATTAGTTTCTAGCTCTGATTTGACAATCACATGAGCTGGTCGAACATAGTTCAACGTTCAACTGCTTTTCATCGTTCAATTGATACAAAATGAAGCAATAAGAAGGGAGAGCAATTCAAAATGAACGATGAGAAACTGACAATTTTAAAAGAACATCAGTGTGATATTTGTCTTACATAGCCCAAATTAAAAAAAATCAATCCAGTTAAATTGTCTTCCAAAAGATTTTTTGTCGAAACTGATTTTTTAGGTACCGGTACAGCGAAGAATTAGTAAGGACTGAACCGCGTTGGACCGTACTGCTTCCTGCCATTTCACCATATAAGCATGTGAATAATTTTCATCACAACACAACAACTATAGTACTAGTACATTAATTGTAGGGTAACAACAGCTACAAATCTGCCAGCAGTAATGCAAACCATTGTGATTTCGGGTGCTCTGCAGAGGGATTCTACTGATAACAGTCACTAATGTGTCAGATAGCCTATATTATTGGACCCTTCTACGGAGGGCCAATGTTAGGCTGATGCAGCAACAACAACATTTCTCCAATTTGACGCCAGATTTTGAAATTGATAACGAGGCCGCGCTATGTCATCGGTCAGCTGAGACAGTCACGTGGTTGTGTGTGAAGATTGGGGTGGCGCCTATAAATAGTGATCCAATGAGAATGTTCGTCTTAGTTTAAAATGGCGGGGTCGCATGACCAATCTCTGAAGGGGAGACGGCTGGAACAATACGCAGACACTGTCTGTTAATATCTTGATTTAACAGAGAGTCGTACAGTCAGATTTAATCCAAGTCCTAATCATCTGGGATCTGTTCTGCTGAAGTTGCTAACATCGTCGCAGATTGCAAAGGCCGGGATCTACATTCCTCTGCAAGCTTCCGGTACGCTTCTCCCCCGATAGTACAGATTTTCTTCATATAGTCCAGTCGATCGTTTACCTTCTCAAAACATGTTGGGAGGCAGCCAATTGGATCAGCTAGCAATTTAGATCTTATTTCCATCATTTTGACTTTGTTTATAAGACGGTCAGATACGTTACCAAGTAGATTGATGGTTGGTACAAAATAGTTTGGTAAATGGCCATTGTCCAGGCTACGGAACAGTCTGCGTAGTAGAAGGTGCAGGTTGATACGGATATTCTGCTCTGTCCAATTTTCTGGATCTACCTCCTCACAAAGCCAGAACATGGTGGATTTAGCCAGGTATGAGGGCATCGTGTTCCCATCAACTTCGGTTTTGAAGTGAGTGTAGAATAATATCTTGAACAGGTAGTACGTGAATCTCATCTCCGTGGATTGTTCTTGAAGGATACGTTTCTCAGCAAGAAATGTCAATCGCCACTCGCCACTTTGTTCCATTTCTATCGAGGGCTTGGCGACCAGATGGACTTTGTTTTCATCGATGATCTCCTTGACAACTGATTTTGGTGGCCATTCTCTCTTCCGATATTCCCAGTCGTTTGCCTCTGATGGCCAAAATGACAAGCGAGCTCCAACTACAATATCACATGACATTGTAGCCACGTGTTTTCCGTCTGCCAATATTGTCATAATCTGGGTTGCAGCTGGCCCATTGAATTCGGTTTTCATATCGCATGTTATGCGATTTTCTTCAACTTCACAAACCATTGCCATAATCTTTGTTACTTGCTGTTTTCCATCATCCAACTCAACCACTTCATCGACCAGTCGTTTTATAGACATACCCAAGATGTATCCGTGACTTACAAGTCCCATATTCAGAAAGGTCCGTATGAGAGAAGCGGTCCTAGAATTTGTCAAGAAAAACTTCGCAGCACCGATTAGGTAGTCTGAGAATCGTCCGTCATTCCTCACTAAGTAAAACCCCGGTTTGTGATCTAGAGCAATAGTTGCTTCTTGTGAAAGATTGGCAATCTCGACGAGGAAATCTCCCTCCAAAGTTGACTCTTCTTCAGAAAACATGCGAGCAGAGAGAGCGCCATCTGACCAGCTGCCCATCATGTAGTGGGTCTTGTTCACTTCATCTTCCATGTATTGAGCCCCGTTCAGGTTGATAATGAACTGTTTCCAATGAGTAAAAGCTTCATCAAGGGTTGTTCTTATCTCATTTTCCTTGGAATAGATCCGCTTTGCTTTTTTTATTGTATCCATCTTTGGGTTACACAGTACACAGTTCACTGTCTGTGTTCATGGATATCTTACGCTCAGATCCACGGCGGTTTAGAAGTCCGGATATATATAGTTCCCCACTAACCGTTGTACGCTCGATTTCCCGTAGAAACTACTTCCGTGTAGCGAGACAAAGGAGGGTTGTTTTTTTATGACAACGAACAATGGAACCATGCAACTCATATCTGGGTTTTACCGTAAGGTGTATTTTTGTCAGCGATTTGTTTCAACTTGTAGCATCTATTGTATGAGAAATTATCGTTATATGGTGTTTACCGCTGACATCTGATCGTGACTCTTCAGCGATAAACTACACAACGCGAGACAATTAAAAAAATATAGCGCATCGCCCCATCGCACCTGTGGTACGGAAGCGTATTAGTGCCAGTGTGAAAAAAAAAATCCGAGATTTATCTCCTAATTAGGACTTATTATCTCCTAATTAGGAGAAAATTATCTCCTAATTAGGACATATTATCTCCTAATTAGGACTTATTATCTCCTAATTAGGAGAAAATTATCTCCTAATTAGGAGATAATTATCTCCTAATTAGGACTTATTATCTCCTAATTAGACTTATTCTCCCTAATTAGGAGATAATAAGTCCTAATTAGGAGATAATTATCTCCTAATTAGGAGATGTTATGTCCTAATTAGGAGATAAATTTCGGATTTTTTTTTTCACACTGGCACTAATACGCTTCCGTACCTGTGACCATATTTTCATTGCCTGTGTGAAATTAACACGTTATTTTGTCTTTGTAACCACGTCGATCGGCGTGGCTTGCCCATAAACTGTTAGAACGAATTTAATACTTGAAGTAAAGTAGCAGGAACAGGAGGCGTGTTTATGCTTCTAAAATAGAGTTTGACGATTTTGAACTTTCGTAATTGGTGAACGATTTTGGAGAACGATGTGTTCATCAGGGTGAACCCACACGATACGCCACCGGCCGTAGTCTAAACAGCTGGTCATATGTTTGAAGATATCACGGACTATGACACTTGTTTTGACCCGTCCACCAGTTTAGACCGTCGGCCTGCGGCCAAGATTCTAAACTGTTGGACTCTTGCCAACTGGTGTTTATCTAGTAAATTTGAAACCACTTCCTCGGTCTTTATTTCTTAATTCTTCTTTGTCATCACAATCCATATCGGGCCTGAACTGTACTTATTTCTACGAAGTAGGCTACAGATCGCAAATTTTGTCCGGTAATGAGTGTGTCAGTGAGGCAGTCAGTCCATCTCATCCTTTCGTCGGCAAAATAAGGAGAACCGTTGACATTAGAACCTTGATTTTTGGCATGAACGTGCATTAGGGCATTGTTACCAGCAAGTTCTGAGCTGATGAAAATTTGATTTATAATTATTTTTTTTTATTATTTATTGATGGCTCAGCGAGTGCACTGTCATGCCCATCGGGAACCCTTGGCTGTATGTTTCACTGTTCCTACGAAGTAGGCTACAGATCGCAAATTGTCCGGTAATGAGTGAGTCAGTCCATCCGAATCCTTTCGTCGGCAAAATAAGGAGAACCGTTGACATTAGAACCTTTATTTTTGGCATGAACGTGCATTAGGGCATTGTTACCAGCAAGTTCTGATCTGAAATAATTCTGATTAAAATTAGATTTATAATTAACACTTCAGTATATTGGTATAGATATATGTAAACTGTAGCCTTTAACGTGTATCCTATTTCACATCCAAACATTTCATCACTGACCACATCAGGCTTCAAATTCAGGTCAAATTACCCACTGATGGTGAAGTATCCTACATCAACCAATTAAGTCAGTCTGGTGCAATAACCCAGCAGAAGAAAGAAAGATGTGGTATCATCCTTCAGATTAGTCTGTGTGAGCAACAATGATAAAAGTTTACTGAGGGTAAAACAAACCCATGACGGCTGTTTAAAGGGTCTTAATTTATTTTCTTTGGGTAGAATTTAACTAGATAAAGTAACTTTGATCATCATGCCAAGAAAACTGTGGTCCGTTTTGCTCCGGCGTTTTATCGCGTATAATGAGTATCAGTTTCCAAGAGGGAAATACTTTGGAGGGAAATACAATTTTGATAGCAGAAATATGACCCCGCCATTTGCTGTTTAGATGGACCCTTTTCAATGCAGTATTTCTTGGCATGGATGTGAAAATATGAGGACATACTTTGGGGTTTTTTTTGTACCTCTTGAATATTGACTATATATCACACTTGGATATAATTTGAACAAAAAATTACATGTGTAAACAAAATATGTCTAAATTTCTCTTGTCATTTCAAATCTTGATCCATTTTGATTCCTTGATTAGGGGATACAGAATCACTGCCACGGAGTGTGTTGGTGTGTCACAGCAATGCAATTCCGATTCACACAACGAAGCTGAGGTGGTTTAACGTTTATCAATGAAGAAAATCACCGATCAACCGCCATAGAATATAATGTGAAACAAGAAAATTGGAATAGTACATTCATCAGATTGCCGATACCCAAAATGTGTTGCCTCATATATCTAGATAACAACGTGATGTAGAGACGCTATTTATTCGTCTTTGTACCGGTTATGCTCAGGAGAATGACATAGAATCATTATTATCTTGTGCATAAAAGGTGTTGGTCTTGAGTTGAATTACCGTAAACTACATAAATGCTACCTTTCTACCATAGTACTATATATAAAAATTTGTTGTATTGTTGGGAAAATAATGTGATTCAAAAAGTTGTTTTGATCCTGGACAAGGGCACTGAAACCATTAAAGAGATGTAAATGTATTTTCACACGTAAAGCTTGAAATCTACTGAACCTATATTATTCAATCTGTTTCCTTTAATTAAAAAATTGTAAAATTAAATCGGCGATCGTTATTTATTTTTGGAATGAAGGCGCATTAGGAGACTGTTACCAACAAGTTCTGAGCTGACCTACTTTTGATGAAAATTTCTGGTGATTTTTGATGAAAATGACTGGCGATTCTGACTTGGGCGGTGCCCATCTTAATATAGGCAGGATTTCAACTGGGGGTGGGGATTTCCAAGAGTTCAGTTCGCGTTCGAGTCCTAATGCCTACTGTACTTCGTAGGTCCTGTGACGTTAGTCACACTGCCATGTATATATAAAACAGTACAAAATCTGGTGGGATATGCCATCCGTAATTGTTTTTTCCTACGAAGTAGGCTACAGATCGCAAATTGTCCGGTAATGAGTGAGTCAGTCAGTCCATCCGAATCCTTTCGTCGGCAAAATAAGAAGAACCGTTGACATTAGAACCTTGATTTTTGGCATGAACGTGCATTAGGGCATTGTTACCAGCAAGTTCTGAGCTGATCGAATTCTGATGAAAATTTGATTTATAATTAATTTTTTATTATTTATTGATGACTCGAGTGCACTGTCATGCCCATCGGGAACCCTTTGCTGTATGCTTCACTGTGACTTTTAAGCGCCTGGGACTAACTTCGGCCGCCCAGCACTAAAGCAAAAAAGATGATGCGCCCAGCACTCGAAAATATCAGTAACTTTAATGGTACTTGCCAAAATATGTCGGCATTATACGTTTCCAGGTAGCTCCGCCATGTTTTCCCTAATAGTCCACGCCACGCTTCTCGAACATCTGCCGTAAATTGTTCGAAATATTCGGGAACCCTCGTGATCATGCTGGTCGCTGTTAGCCGGTGGTATTGCGGAAGGCTACCGAAATCCCAGAATCTCGCGTCAGGCGAGCTGTATATGCCACGATGCATGAAGGAAGCAAATCATTTGATCGGAGAATGGAGGTTGTTATTTCGTCTGCTGCGAAGTTTTACCGAGCCACGAATATCACTTCGTATGTATTTTATAAATCATTGTCATGAAGCGCCAAGCAACTTTGAAAAACTTCTTCTCACAGAAGCGTCAGAGGTCCAATGAAGGTAAATCTTTTGTTGGCTTTCGGTGGTCGTTGTTGTTGTTCTAAAACGTCAGCTTCCAAAAAATATTTTAATTATATCTATATTAAAAGCACACATGCATGTGTGCGCTCGCTCGTACGTCGTAATCAGTCTATTAGATCTACATGTACTATGAGATATCTATAATATGGCTAGCTTAACAGTACACTTGAATCTAGTATTAAACTGGAGATTCCTGAGTAATCTATCTTTAGCCTAACTGACCATACATTGTAATGTTGACACACATTCCGATGGTATCCGTTTTCATTCATTTGCTGGTCTTGGAATTCCGTTGAGATTGAAGGCATATTATACTGCACGTTTTATATATCCAGCCTATACAACATTGCATAATTTCTTCAGTTCAGTCATTAGTTAAAAAATGTTCTACCTCAAAAAGAAATAAAAAATGACTGGATTTTATGAGAGAAATTACTAAATTTAAACACAACAATGACACTATTATCTGTTATTACTGAAGAGATCGATAATAAAATCATCGTTGTGTTTTAAATTCAGTAACCTATAATCAGTTGTTTATTTTTTTCGTGTGTGCTTTATTGTTCATTGATTATTATTATGTACTCTCTTCAGATGAGGTACCTTAAAGTTGAATGCCAAATAAATATATCCATGGAGAATGGCTCTCTAGTGATGCCTGATTTGATTCTTGCATTCTAACAAATCTCTGATCTTGACCTTTCTCACTTCAAATTTGTGTTTCTTTTCCAGTTTCCTGTCTTATTTGGGACTAGAAACATTTACTTCTCAACTGCTCTGACAGAGCACCATTCCCTACGCTAATTTAACAAAAAATCGCCTAATTCCGAGAGGGGGGGGGGGGTACCCCGCTCTCTCGGACTCTCCCCCCAACACCTCGTGCTGTGCTGCTGGGCTGATCAGTGTCCAGGGTAATAGAAACTGAGGGCGATAATAGTTGCTACGCTAACGACTCACCAGCGGTGACATCTGGAAAAGTTAATAGTTCCCACTATTAATTAGAGACGCTAAATAAATTCTCTCATGGTAGCACACAGGGCCCCCAAGTCATCTCTCGAGTACACACTTAAATTATATCAACTCTATTTCGTAGGTCCTGTGACGTTAGTCACACTGCCATGTATGGAATAGGAAATGCTAATTTTCCATCATTTGTTAGTGCATTGATCTACACTGCTATTATCAACTTGCCAGCCTCAATACACACAATTCAGTATATTGTTATAGATATATGTAAACTGTGGCCTTTAACGTGTATCCTATTTCACATCCAAACATTTCATCACTGACCACATCAGGCATCAAATTCAGGTCAAATTACCCACTGATGGTGAAATATCCTACATCAACCAATTAAGTCAGCCTGGTGCAATAACCCAGCAGAAGAAAGAAAGATGTGGTATCATTCTTCAGATTAGTCTGTGTGAGCAACAATGATAAAAGTTTACTGAGGGTGAAACAAAGCCATGACGGCATGTTTAAAGGGTCTTTATTTTCTTTGGGTAGAATTTAACTAGATAAAGTAACTTTGATCATAATGGGAAAATATGAGCACATACTTTGAGGTTTTTTTTGTACCTCTTGAATATTGACTATATATCACACTGGGATATAATTTAAACAAAAAAATACATGTGTAAACAAAATATGTCTAAATCTTTCTTGTCATTTCAAATTTTGATTCCTTGATTAGGGGATACAGAATCACTGCCACGGAGTGTGTTGGTGTGTCACAGCAATGCAATTCCGATTCACACAACAAAGCTGAGGTGTTTTAATGTTTATCAATGAAGAAAATCACCGATCAACCGTCATAGAATATAATGTGAAACAAGAAAACCGGAATAGTACATTCATCAGATTGCCGATACCCAAAATGTGTTGTCTCATATATCTAGATAACAACGTGATGTAGAGACGCTATTTATTCGTCTTTGTACTGGTTATGCTCAGGAGAATGACATAGAATCATTATTATCTTGTGCAGAGAAGGTGTTGGTCTTGAGTTGAATTACCGTAAACTACATAAATGCTACCTTTCTACTATAGTACTATATATAAAAATTTGTTGTATTGTTGGGAAAATAATGTGATTCAAAAAGTTGTTTTGATCCTGGACAAGGGCACTGAAAACCATTGAAGAGATGTAAATGTATTTTCACACGTAAAGCTTGAAATCTACTGAACTTTTTATTATTCAATCTGTTTCCTTTAGTTAAAAAATTGTAAAATTAAATCGGCGATCGTTATTTATTTTTGGAATGAAGGCGCATTAGGAGACTGTTATCAGCAAGTTCTGAGCTGACCTACTTTTGATGAAAATTTCTGGTGATTTTTGATGAAAATGACTGGCGATTCTGACTTGGGCGGTGCCCATCTTAATATAGGCAGGATTTCAACTGGGGGTGGGGATTTCCAAGAGTTCAATTCGCGTTCGAGTCCTAATGCCTACTCTACTTCGTAGGTCCTGTGACGTTAGTCACACTGCTCATGCTAACATAAACACAACAAATTTTCAATGATTTATTGTATTTTCAATCACTATGTCAGTTTTGACATCAAAGTGATTAGGTTTCCTCCCTGACTCATGAGTATAGTATACCCAAAGTTTCGTACAAATCTATGACATAGAACTGGAGATATCGCACGGACAAGCAAGAGTAATAGACGAACAGAAGAAAGGTTGGTAGTTTTTGTACGGAACACGGCTTTTTTGCAGAATTTAACTAATCAAATTTCAGAAACGTGGTTTCACAAACATAACAGCTGGAAAGATTTATTATGTAAATGTCAGTATTGCTCTCGTATCTTTATATGTTCTCTTTTAGCTTTAAAAGTGCTAGATTTATTTAATATGGAAATTGCATACATCTTGCACTGAACGAGAACGTCTTGATCCGTTGGCGAAAAAAAGTACGAATCACGAAAGTGCTGCCATCAAACTCATGTGGATGGCGGATACACCTAGACCAACGATTCGGTCGAATGCCAGATAATCATGTCGATGACAATGGCGACAAACAGCTTTTGATTTACTCGATGCTCGGGAATAAAAAAATATATATAAAATGAAAAGTAGAAGGAAAACCGAAATCGCTGAAAAAGTGTGGGCACATGATGTTCGGGCGATAATACACAGAGTAGTTACTCTTCTGTTATAGATTGGAAGATAGATATGCTAAGCAGTAGGTAATGACTAGCACATTACACTTATTTCACCCTACCCCATTTATAAGAT
>JAVTVY010019306.1:0-72862 GCA_036873755.1 Hanleya hanleyi | reverse complement strand
CGTCATTTAGAAAATATTCAGCAAATAACATATTTCGATAAAAGATATTTAGTAGTTGAGATTAACTATAGTCAACATTTTTCTGTGACCTAAATTTTTAATATCACGGGCAATGAAATCACATTTCTGACATTCTCTGAAAAACATGACAGCACCTGCACTTGGTTCCAGTGCCTGAGATGACGTCGCAAAACACGCATCAGCATTCTGAACATGACGCTTTGCAACGTCATAGAACTTTTATTGTACTGTGATGCCTTCTAACATGACGTCATGAACACCAGGTCACGTTATCCGACGTCATCTCAGTCATTTCCCATTTCCATCTTGTTCACTAGACCGAATTTGAGACTCTAACAATATTGGTCCCTGTATGGAATTCAAAACTTCGTGACATGAAAAACCTTTGGAAAATGTTGCAGATGATCATAATGTTCAGTTTACCAGAACAATTAAAATCACGCTACTACCTCTTTAATGACTGCAGACACAATCAACATTCACACTGAATAACCCACTGCTAGCATTTAATGACTGCAGACACAATCAACATTCACACTGAATAACCCATTGCTAGTATTTAATGACTGCAGACACAATCAACATTCACACTGAATAACCTACTGCTAGCATTTAATGACTGCAGACACAATCAACATTCACACTGAATAACCTACTGCTAGCATTTAATGACTGCAGACACAATCAACATTCACACTGAATAACCTACTGCTAGCATTTAATGACTGCAGACACAATCAACACTTTCATTCAAGACAAAATCACCTTCTGCTAAAATTTAATGATTATTTTCAGTTATAACATGTGGTATTATAAAAAGACAGTGCCAACTAAGTCATTCGCATCACCTTTGAATCCGGTTTTCCTCTCTTATTCTTAGTGTCTTCTTTTTCTACCTTGTGTTGTCGTTTCAAGGACTTCAGTTTAACAGGTGCGTCAGCCTCTTCATCTGTGGAAAGTAAGATAAAAGTAATGAATGGTTATTTCCATTAGGAAGATGAAAACATATTGAATCCATTTGACATCAAATAAACAAATTTCAAAACTATAAGCTTCAACACAGATCTAAGGATAAGCCCCAATGAGATTCTGTGTATTGTTCCAGAGCTTTGGTCATTCCCTTTCTAACAGCATGACCACCAATAGAGAATGACATTGAGATAAGAATGGGATACCCTTAAGCATTTCCTGAACATTTATATTGTCAACAATATGACAAATAGATATTCCCATTATTTAATATTGCACAGAAATTAGAACCAAAGCATAATTTCATTCATACCTCGTCATTTCAGAAATTTCCAAGCAGATAGAAGCAAAAATAGGTAATATCTGGGATACAACAGGTAATATCTGGGATACAATAATAATGGGATACAATAGGTATCTGGGATACAATAATATATGGAATAGAATTGGTAATATCCGGGATACAATAATATCTGGGATACAGTAGGTAATATCTGGGATAGAATAATATCTGGGATACAATAACTAATATCTGAGATACAATAATATCTGGGATACAATAGGTAATATCTGGGATACAATAATATCTGGGATACAATAGGTAATATCTGGGATACAATAATATCTGGGATACAATAGGTAATATCTGGGATACAATAGGTAATATCTGGGATACAATAATATCTGGGATACAATAGGTAATATCTGGGATACAATAATATCTGGGATACAATAGGTAATATCTGGGATACAATAATATCTGGGATACAATAGGTAATATCTGGGATACAATAATATCTGGGATACAATAGGTAATATCCGGGATACAATAATATCTGGGATACAACAGGTATCTGGGATACAATAATATCTGGGATACAATAGGTAATATCTGGGATGCAATAGTCATTTACCACGGCATTCACCTCAGGAATTGCCAATTGCCATAGTGAATTGACCCATTGGTGTAGCTTAACACTTGCCTGGGGCAACCAAAATCTGCTGGGGGCAAGTGATATTAAATTTGCACTTGCTCAACATGGCAAGGTGCATTGGTTTCAATAAAATTATTCGAATGTCCAATTTTTTATCATGAACTCATGGTGGATGGAGAAATATCTTTCCAGTTGTGCATCTGAACCAAATATCCATCCCCATCATGATAATATCTGCCAGTAGGGAAGAGGATTCGTAGATACTATCAAAAAAAACATTGTCACAATTGAATATTTTCATGATGCTTGTTGATATTGTGGTCATCATGTGAGGGCAATTGAATCTGATTCAGGGCAACAATTTCAAAGTTTATCTTGCCCCGATGACAACCACTTGACAAAGTTACACCACTGTGACCGAAATGCCAAAGAATGGAAACCCTCAAGAAAATATGGGTCATCACTGTGATAAACCGGGCACATACCATTCCCACTGTCACTCTCCTGTTCTTCTTCCTCCTCCTCAGGACCCTCCTCATCTGTTTCCCCCTCCTCGGAGGCCTCATCACCAACACCTGCCAATGTGTACATTTATATAATCATCTAGATATATTAAATATCAATTCAGCAGGTAAATGCAGCAACTTACAAAATGAATCATTTTCTTTGGCTATATACAGTATTGCACAGATTCAAATAAAAATGGTGCCTCAAAATTTAGGATGACCCAAAATTCTTTCTGATAATTCAAAGAATAAAAATTTTCAAGTATCTCCGCATATTAAACCAAAAGCTGTATTCCCAATGACTTTGAATTGGCATTGCAGCCATAGAGAGACAGATACTACGATCTCATCGACTGAATTAACCACCGACTTTGGTGACAAACCATGTCAACTACATGTTTTTTAAAGCTATGTTGGATCGCACAGGATTTTACACTCTGCAATATAACAATAAATTGCATTAAGAATGCAACACAGATGCGAACTAGAATGGTCACATGTTTACGCCACTGGGTGCAACTGATTCTCCTGCATGGCCATGTGAGATTATCAGTTGATTATCGAGGATGTGAAATGCAGGAGTAATTGTCAATGAGAGAGGCCACGCAGTCCAGAAACTGATAATCTTAGTAATACACTAGGATAGAATACACAAACTGGTTATTTGTTTGCAGAATGTTCTATTCATCAAGCGTTCTACATAGCCATTTTGAACTTGGCAGTGCATGGTAATTTGACAGGCACCCAGCTAGTGTGTACACACCCAAGACATACTTCAAGTCCCACATGTTTTTGATAGATGTGCTGCACAATAGGATACTTGTGAAACTCGATACGAAGGAATTCCCTAATACATGAGATACGGTACATCAGGCAATGCTTAAGATTGTTTTCATTATCACATAAGCTGCTCTAGTCGGAGACGGACATGTATTGGCCAAAAACGAAACAGGCAAGGTTTACAAGTCTGAAAAATCGACCATAGAGGTCCATGTCCCCCGCTAGCAGCACCAGTTATGGTGGATTACATCCACCATAACTGGCGCTGCTGCTGCGGGGGCCATGGACCTCTATGGTCGAATTTTTGGGGTCGATGATATCTCATATCATTGATAAGAGTATGATTTGAAAATGGAGATATCGCTGATGAGCTTAACATAATCTAATACAGCAGATGGCACCCATATTGGATTATGCACATCCATAAAACATAATACATGACTGTTCTCTCACTAAGGACAAGGGACTCCCCAAGTTTGAAGTAGATCAGTTGAATCGTGCTCCAGCTATTGTCCGGACAAGATCAAACTGCTTAAAATCCAATGAAATCCAGTATGGCCGATGGTGGCCATATTGGATTAAGCACGTCCTTGAAAAACAATCCTAATCCTCCTCTCAACAATGTCAAGGCACTCCCCAGGTATGAAGTAGATCGGTTGAATCGTTCTCGAGTTATTGTCCAGACAAGATTCAACTGCTTACAATCCAATATGGCTGACGGCGGCCATATTAGATTACGCACATTGCTGGAAAACAATCCCAACCGTCCTCTCACCAATGTCAAGGCACACCCCAAATTTGAAGTTGATCGATTAAATCGTTCACGAGTTATTGCCCGGACAAGAAAATCTAAGATCCAACTGCTTATAATCCAATATGGCTGACGGTGGCCATATTGGATCAAGCACGTCCTTGAAAAACAATCCTAATCCTCCTCTCAACAATGTCAAGGCACTCCCCACATATGAAGTAGATCGGTTGAATCGTTCTCGAGTTGTTGTCCGGACAAGATCCAACTGCTTATAATCCAATATGGCTGACGGCGGCCATATTAGATTACGCACATTGCTGAAAAACAATCACAACCGTCCTCTCACCAATGTCAAGGCACACACAAAGTTTGAAGTTGATCGGTTAAATCGCTCACGAGTTATTGTCCGGACAAGAAAATCTAAGATCGAACTGCTTATAATCCAAAATGGCTGACGGCGGCCATATTTGATTACGCACATTGCTGAAAAACAATCCCAACCGTCCTCTCACCAATGTCAAGGCACACCCCAAGTTTGAAGTTGATCGGTTAAATCGTTCACGAGTTATTGTCCGGACAAGAAAATCTAAGATCGAACTGCTTATAATCCAAAATGGCTGACGGCGGCCATATTTGATTACGCACATTGCTGAAAAACAATCCCAACCGTCCTCTCACCAATGTCAAGGCACACCCAAGTTTGAAGTTGATCGGTTAAATCGTTCACGAGTTATTGTCCGGACAAGAAAATCTAAGATCGTACTGCTTATAATCCAAAATGGCTGACGGCGGCCATATTGGATTACGCACATTGCTGAAAAACAATCCCAACCGTCCTCTCGCCAATGTCAAGGCACACCCCAAGTTTGAAGTTGATCGGTTAAATCGTTCACGAGTTATTGTCCGGACAAGAAAATCTTACGGAATTACGGACACCGGTGTTTCTAATATCCCCCCCTACTAAGTAGCGGGGGACAATAAAGCTTGATTCCCACTTTCAAAATTTCTCAATTAACCATGCAGACTTGGAGCAAGTCTATACATACCAGAATCTATTACGTGCTGTCTGTTGAGTAAGGCCTGTTTCTCTGGGGGCACATAGTCCCCATCCTCCTCTTGCACAAAGGGGGACAGGTGAGGGGGCAGTACCACCCCGGGGAAGTAATCCTCCATAGGTAACAACGTCTTGTTATTCACACAGTCGAACACCCACTGGGGTTGGATATAGTACCTGTCACAATAAACTTGGCATATACTTAAATACTAACAGTAGATCGATGTATCGTCATCATGCAACCACTGGCAGAAGTTCAACTAAAATATCATACATAACTACACATCCATGTAGAATATTTTTTAGTGTGTATTAACAAATCTATCCAATTCAAGCAACATTTCTCAGAAGATAATGTTTGTGTTATCAAGCAACAACTAAAAATGTGGGATATATATTTACAACATGTTTGGGAGATCAGAGTAGAATCTCTTAATAAAAAATATACATGTATATGCCAATGAATGCCAAATGTATCTGCCTTCCCACCATTAGAACCATGAAAATGGATTGATTCTGGTCACTTATCAGTGTGGAGATTTCGAGCTTCTGGAAGCAAACTGCAGATCATGAATTTTTTTTATTTCTGCCAATGTTGGACTATGGGGAAATATTTTCAAATGAAGGCAAACAGGTTATTTCCAAAATTAAAGTTGCCAAACTATCTACCGTCATTTCTTTAAACCTGCTAAATATTAGGGTGATAATAATCATCACATATCACATTTATACCAGTTATCACTAGCAGGGACGTATTCAAAGATATTTTGTGGACACTGGTCGTATTTGACATTGTTGTTGTTGCATTTAAAGTTGATGTTATTGTTGCTGCTGCACACAAACCTCAAAATCTCCGATGCCAATGACTTACATCAGGGTTGGAAATAACGGTCGGTGAAAGTTAATTACCGATCAAAATTGTCTGACAGAAAAAAAGTGGAATAATACATCATTGTGCCCGTGTCGGTCAGAAAACTGTGTGAAACAAATCCTGTAAATTCTGTCAGCGATAATACAAGCCGGCATTCCATCTATGAAGTTTGTTAGGCCGGCGAAAATACAATTTCAGTGATTTAATTGGTTCCAGGGTGTATATTTTTCTGTTCCTCCGTAATCCTATTCTCTCAAACAAGTTGTCATGGTCGTTGTTGTTACTATCGATATAGAGCATTCCTCACATATCGGTTGTTCTCAAGTTTTTGATTGCTGTAGGTCGACCTGGCGAAAACCACCATGTAGCACAGCGATCATTGCCTACTAGAGGGGGAGTCAACGCAATGTCAGTTAAAGTATGTAATGCATAATGTATGGCCAGCAATGTGTGTTTGACGATCGGACTCAGAAGTTATGATAGAGGTTATTTCTAAGTTGAAAAGATATTTACACAGAAGTATTTTGTAACATTTCTACACAGTAAAGAATGAATTTGCGGCATGTTTTGTTTTAAGAAAAAAAATATTTTCCTTTCATTTGGGCATGAGAATTTGAGCACCCATACCCGTATACCGGTAGCAAATTTAACCTTCTTGTATATGTCTATGGCTAGTTACAATTATTTCCCCATATTGAAGGGTAAGAGAAATGAAAGCTTGCCGCGAGAAGCTAGACAGCTGCAAATTCGACATATGACCAGAATCAATATCATGGAAGAGCCCATTAATGCTTCGTTCAGGTACACGAATGAATAAAGTTCATTACACATCTGTAAAGTGAGGTGGAAAAAAGTCGAGTCTAGGCCAAACTCAATCTCAGGAAACTCCTGTGCTATCTAAACTAGTTTCAAAATAAATATATCATCCAATCAGGTGGCTATCCAGGTCAAACAACTTCAAAATGACACCCCTGTAATTACACACAGGGGGCCAATATAACCACCTCAACAAAAGTAAGCCCCCCCCCCAAATTTAACCTCATATTTCCCCAAGATATTTGCTCGATTGCGATAGAACTTCTGACATATCATTGGGCTGATCAAGCTGACATTGGATAACAATGATTATTCCGTAGGTGGTTTCATGACTGTGAGAGCATGCGCAAAGTTCAATTTGGCCTATTTCAAAAGTTGCAAGAAACGTTTAATCATAATTTTTCGCAAGCACATGGTTATTTAATCACAAAGCCAACATTCTAGTAAAGAGTCACAGCAGTCAACAATGGTTAATACTGCATGTATTCATCACGATACAGTATCACTTTCGGTGGTCGAACCCATATCCTAATGATAAGGCTGATGACAAAATGTTGCAAATGACCAAGTTATTCACAGGATGCAAGCTCGATACCGACAGGTGATACAGTGTCGTGGTGAATAAACCTGGTATTAACCATTGTTGACTGCTGTGACACTTTTATGCTAATGTGGTGATTAAGTGAGTGTGTGCCTGCAAAAAATTGTGCTTAAAGTTCTCTTGCAACTTGCAAATGCGAATGACCTTGCGCATGCTCATTCAGATATGAAATGACCTACAGAATATCATTTATATCCAATTATTTTTTAGGATGACACTTTCTCAGTAAAGCACAAATACTAGTGCTGGATGGGTCAGTCCCGTGCGAGACTCGAACCCGCATCCTCAGAGTTTGGCATCAAATCGCCAGCAGTAAATGCAAGCGGCCTAGACCACTCGGCCACCTCAGTTTCCACAAAAGCGGAAGTTCGGAGATCGGAGTCTACATTACGTACATTTACTACCCCTCTGATAGACATATAATGGCACAGCTCCCAAAGCCGATATTATATTGCCATTTAGAAAGTAGATAACATTCACATCCAATTATTTTTTAGGATGACACTTTCTCAGTAAAGCACAAATACTAATGCTGGATGGGTCAGTCCCGTGCGAGACTCGACCCAAATCGTTACTCAATACCTTTGAAAAGATGAGGCAACACTCTGGGGGGAAATTACTTTTGTTGAGTAAACAGTATAGAGAAAATAGTACCCAAATAAGGCATTATGCCCAAACATGGTGCATGGTAAATGTTCAAATCTAGCTATGAACCAAATGTCAATCAATGTGAATTGAAAAGGGAGAATTGTCGTGATTGGCTTATTATGGGATCTCAGAGATTCTACTTGTAGCAGACAAGCACACAAAATTTTCATAGTGTTACCAAAAGATGGTATTTCCTGGATATACTGTCTTGGTTTACCTTGATTGGGCTAAAATAACCAACTGTTGCACCACAAACGACCTCACCATGCTGTATGTATTGTAATTATATGAGGGAGGAGGGGGGGGTCTTTAATGTCACACTCAAGTTTGTTTCACTCATATGGTGACAGTCAGTTTGGTTGATGGAGGAAGCCGGGGTACCTGAAGAGAACCACCGCCTGTCGGCAAGTAAATTGTAATATATGATAAAACAATAACGTTCTATACACTCACCTGGATACATATTGGGTCTGGAGTTTAGGTCGGTCCACGATGTGATGTGTGATTGTTTCATCTGTATCCTGATAGGTGGCGCCAACAGCAACAGTACTATCCCATGACACCACACCCCCAAAAGATCTAGAGAAAATTTGTTACGTAAGAATGTACTTTAGATTTATCAATCAATTTCAAGTTATGATGCCAAATATAAAGGTTTTCGAATAAATAGGCAAATTAAATATGGCTGCCAAACTGTTAGACCAATAGAACATGGTATTTCAAAGTCAAACCTGCACAACAAATCTTGCTTTGAAATACAGAGATGATCGGAAATTTAAAACTCCAGTGGGAGGTGTGGTTTACTGGGGTTTCCATGGTGAAGAAATTTTTTACCTTGGAACCATTTTTGGCAATTGTGGAGTCAAATAACACAAACCGCTTTCGCTATCTAAATCGGATACCTGAAAATCTAATAGCCATCATCTCGTTTCATGGAGCAACTTTCTTTTTTCAAACTTGAAGCGCTGTGCTCCATTGATCATTTATTCTAGGTTTCACATCAATTGGATCCGTGTAGGTTTTCACATAAATACAATATGACTGCCAGGGTTTTCCACCAATCAACATTGCCTGTACAGCTATTGATTGCATACATCCCAATCACCATGTGAAGATTTGTGTTCACTGCTACGGCAGTATCTAAGATACAGCCCTGACATGAATAGCTGGACCGATGGGTTGAATTCATTCAAATAATTTACAATGGTATGATAAGCATTTCTAACAAACATTCTCGGAGTGGTTGAATATGTATTGTGACAACACTGACTAAAAGTTAAGGAATGTCCAATTTTCCTGTGAACGAAATCCAAGTTTCTCAGATGCTCACCTAATAATGAAGACCAAACTCTCTCTGGGTACTTCTCGGTTGAGGAAGAATTTCATTCCTTTGAACAAGTTCTGTAATTTATTTAGACTGGCGGCTTCTATCTTTGCCTTCTCCAACAAATCAGGATCTTCAGACTGAAACGAAATCAGAACAGAAAGTTAAAGTTGATCCCATCTTTATTTTACATGAGCAGTTATCAAGCAAAACTAAATAAAGCATCATATTGGTCACATTAGACATAATCAGGCAAACAAAATGTGTACTAATATGAACATGCTCACCATATATAGTGACATGCTCTATTATTTTCTCACTATTTCACTCCTGCTCCCTAAAACTCAGTAGATACTTCATGCCAACCTGCTCACTGGGCTAGTATACAGGTGCAAGCTGGTGTATGCTATCTCTATTGAAGGTGGACAGATTTCAACTCGGGCATTCCTCATTACTTGAGATGACACAATGAATCTGGAGTGAGTGAGTGAATATGATTTAACATCGCTTTCAACTATATTTCAGTCATATCACAACGTTCGGTCCTATTCCTTTTCACACCCGGAAACCACATGGGTGGGGTCCTATTCCTTTCACACCCCACGGGTGCCTCAGTTAGTCGCCTCTTATGACAAGCTCTCTGAGGAGCTAAGGCCTATTCTTACCATGACCTGCGGTGTGCACAACGACATCCCAGGTCAATCCCCGGAAGCCCCACGGGGTCGATGAATCTGGAACACTCGTTAACAAGTTTGATGGGTTTGTAATCGTTTTTGTTTAGAAATGTGTCTATAAGAGCTGTTAATTTAATTCACAATACTATTGAAACGATGGCAGGCTCTCTCACGACTGTAGGACGTAGGAACTACAGTGAAGGGATGATTGGATCATGAACAAATCACACAGTCTGGTCTGAGGTCAACAGCAACAGATCACATTAGTGATTATCTTATCACTGGAGGCAGTTAGACTTTCATGTAAGGATCTCTTGTCTAGGCCTTCGTGCAGCTGAAAATCTCTAAGTCTAAACATATCATCTCCAAACCTGGCTATTGTCTTGTGATACTTACATGAAGTATGGCCCCTAAATGACTGTTTATATATATATATTTATCTGTATTTGTATTTTTATTATAAGATTGTAGAATTTTGATTGGAGGCAGGCCTAACCTGTGACACCATATTTCAAACCGGCCGGGAAAATATAGAATTTGCTGGCGGAATATATCTCGTATACCCGCAGTGTCAAGGGCTCACGTGCAGTCATCCCCAGCATTGATCAGGTGTTCGCCTGCAACATGGCGCAAGGTGAAGGAAGGTGAGAGCAATATTTCCATCATACGTAAAGGGAGTTGCATGCAGAGCATACAAGAAACAAACTGATGTAAACTAAATTTGTTGACCATTAAAAAACATTCAGCGAACACACTTTCATTCAAAGCTGAAAACAGACTTAAAAGATGCTTTCTAAACCTGTTCATTTGTTGACCCTGCCTCCGCCGAGCTTGTGCAGACTGCAGTCATTCTGATTTTTAGTTGATTTTGGTTTGATTTGGGCAGAATGAGATAAAAACATAATCTCATCAATTTTAATGCATTGCTGATTAATCTGTAGGCCTATTCATGAAATCACAGCTAAAATATATCTAGACACACATGTACAATTGCAGATTTCCCAGCGCTACGATTCTTTATCTAAGAACGTTTGAGTGACAGCTGCTTGTCACAGCAGTATGCAACTTGCAACTTCCTCACATGCTACATTCTTTCACATAAAATCTTACCCCCACCCTTCCCCTACAATGACACTGAATGCAAGAACCATTTTGCTAAACCTAATAATATGGTCACAGAAAGTCTACAAAATGAGAGTGGCTGACCAACGAAGGCTCTGAGATATAATAAATTTGCTATACATCACCCTTGTGGGGTAATTTGGGACGAGATTTGGTTTCTCCCGCCATATTTTTCCCAGGCGCAGCCAAGGAATATGAGGAGAGAAATCAAATCTCATCCCATAATACCCCACAAGGGCGACATATACCTAATAATATATCACTTGTGTATCACTCCACCTCACACCGACTCTGTGAAGGCTCATGTCAATAAATGACCAACAACAAAGCAAAGTGAATGATCGGTAGATACTTCATGTAGGGAGCTATTGTCTGAGTCTTTGTGCAGCTGAAAAGTTCAAGTCTAGACATATTGTTGTCCCCAGACTTGGCTATTGTATGCATTGTCTCACGATTGGAGGCTCATTGAAGAGCCCATTGGAGTTACTGGTCAAGGTACTCACCGAGGACAGAGGGAACTGGTCTAATTCAGGCTCCTCTTCAGGTACTGTCCCACATACTGACTGCAGGGTCTGAGTCAAAGCGGACAGCTTCTACAACAACAACCAACAACAAACATTAGACAATGCTCAAATTTATTATATCTTAAATCTAAAAGCCATGTTGCAATTCTTTGCAAACATTAGAATCCAAGATTGTTTGAAGCACTAAACAAAACCCAACTCATTGCAATGCACTGCATTAGTACTAACATGGAAGTTTACGCTAGATGGAACAAACTATGAAAACTTTGTTTGGTGGGAATGAAGCCGATGTCAGATGTGATATCTGTCCCAGCAACGAGCCCAGCACAGTTTATGTATGCAGATAGAAATTCAGAAAACCAGGTAAACTGTGATTCCTGTATCAAGATCTGCACTTCAACCAGTAGTATGATCAACTAACTCAGAAATTATAATTAAAACAGCTCACTGCATAGGCCAACAAATAGTGAAGCAAACAGAACAGTGTAACTATACAGTTAACCCTCATTATGACATTTGCTAAAACAGAAATTTTGTCATTATAATGAAATTTGCTACAACAGAAACTTCATTACGACGACAAAGTTTACAGAAACAACTATGCCTAAATACACTTATTCTCTGTTCATCATAACAGCAAATTGAAAATAATGACAAATTTAACTGGGACAAATGTGATCGTTATAAAGAGGATTGACTAATTCTGAATGTTATTTCCTTATTTTTTTTTGTTTCTTATTTAAAACTCACATTTTTTCACAGGACTTTCAAGCCACTTTGGCAAAAGTAGGACTCTCCAACATGTCCAAGCCTGAAAGCCTATACATGTATATGAAACTTCCATGAAATCCGAAGGAAGACTAGAGGCCTATTGATTTAGCCAGAGATAATGGAGATAATAGTAAATATTACAAGTGGGGTTTGCACTTTAGTTGTGTTGGACTACAACAGGCTAGAAGATTTCTAGCAGTAATCCCAAATAAAGAACAGATTCAGGAATTTATATTTTCTAACTATCAAATGAACAGCATCAAAGTTACTAGGAGAAAAAGTACAACGATGAAGATATTGATGTCCATAACAACCTGTGCGTGAGTGAATATGATTGAACACTTCAACTCTTTTTCTGTCATATCACGATGTTGGGTCCTATTCCTTCACACCCGGGAACCCCACGGGTAGCTAGGGTCCTATTCCTTTTTACACCTGGGAATGTACCCCCATGGGTGGGGTTCTATTCCTTTTCACACCCGAGAACCCCACAGGTGTCTCAGTTAGTCGCCTCTTACGACAAGCTCTCTGAGAAGCTGAGATCTATTCTTATCATGACCTGGTCATGTGCACAACGACATTCCAGGTCAACCCCGGATGCCTCACATGGCGAAAATCTGTGACGTTATCATAACATACACATGATCAATACACATGGTAGGAATTATATACACGAGTAATATTTGATCTTCACAAAAATCTTATCTGGAGAAAGGATCATTAATACCAGAAGCCAACCAACTAGAATTCTGTAAACCTTAGATTAGACTAGCTATTAGAATGCATTGGCCACACCTCACTGCTCATAACACATGGTGTGATGTAGATGCACAGTAAGATTTAATTTGCCATGTTTGCACAGATTCGAATCAAAAATAGAGTGATCTACATAACAGGAGATGAGCTGATGCTGGAATTCAAATACTCAGCCTAAAAGACGTACAAAATTAGTCTGACACAATGCTATTCTATGGATAACAACTTCTATATTGCTGTGGAGCTGACGTTTCGATGGAGATACTTCCAAATTTTTCAAAGCTAATGAGTGATTAGCTTTGAAAAAGTTGGAAATATCTCCAACGAAACGTCAGCTCCACAGCAATAAAGAAGTTGTTATCCATAGAATAGCATTGGGTTATATACGCCGACTTCTAAATGCCTATCAAAGGAAAAAAAAAATTAGTTTGACCCATAATCTGACCCCGCGTGCTGACTATGCATACTGTCTTTTGTGTGTTGAGACTGTGCAAGAGTCTGGTGTTGTATTAAAGTGGTTTGATGAGTGAGAGCGTCATCTAGCTATTCTAATCTAAAGTTTGATTGCTTCTGGTAATAAATGTATGCAATAACATTTTACGCCTCCACCTACAAAGTATCCCAGGAGGGACTAGACGTTTACTCTGTCCATCAAACTTACCATGAGTTGCAGCCCACACAATTCGGAAAACTCACCTCAGCAAAAATAATGTCATATTGAAATAATTCCTATGTTAAATGTTGCTGAGGAGAACTGATTATGCCACAGCATTTACCTCGGCAATTGCTGATTGCCGTGGTGAATTGTGAGGGCTGGAGTTGAACTTTGACATTTTTCCCCATCAATGCCAGTGCAGCCTACTGATGTAGCTAGATTTTACTGATGTCCACTGAAACTCTGTAGACTTTCTTAACATACTGCTGGGAAAACCAGATTTTATTTCTTTATTTTGCAACCCAAGGGACCTCATGGAGAAAACTGACAGTGTATGTGTCCAGTATCATAACTTTTGATAAGACAATGGACATTAATATGGATAGGTTTCAGAAAAGAACATGCCCAAGTCTGGATAAATATGCAATTCTGTACATATTTATAAGAAATACACCATCATATCCCATCAGAGACAATCAACGATAAAAATTCCACTGACCTCCTCAATTTGTTCAGATTTTAAACATTTTCCCTCTAAGTCTTCTTCAGGATCATCTACATCCAGCGTTAACTGTAACATAAACATTGATAGTTAAAGAGCTAATCCACTCATTTTGAATATAGGCATACGCAGAGCTTTCAAATTCATGAAATGACTGCAGAGCTTTCAAATTCACATGCATGGCATTGAATAACTTTAAACACAGTCTCTTGTAGAGTGATTCGGTGGCCGAATGGTTAGAGAGGTTCGACTACTGTCACGAAGGTCGTGAGTTCGGGACCACTCAGGACAGACTGTAGTAGCAGACTGTTAGCTGGAAATGGAATGCTATCATACCTCCCCCTGGTCCCAGTGTCAGGAAGAAAACAGCTGTATTTCTGTGTGTAGGAAATTAGTGATGTGCAATACAACACACCAAAGGACATGCGCGTCTCCAGACTGTGCCTATAACATACACCAAGTATCATGTGAACTGCATCAAAAGTTGTATGAGGAGTTGATTTGACAAGATATCATTTAATCTACAGTATTTTGAACTTTACAGGACAATAACTCATTAAGGAAAAATCCGTCGTCAATGGGAAGAGCACATGCGCATCTCTAGACTGCCAATAATATCCACCAATTATCATGTGAACCATATCAAAGTGTACATGTAGTAGAAGTTGCGCTGACAGGATGATATCATTTAATCTACAGTATTTTCAACTATACACAGCAATAACTCAGGAAAAATCCTCCATCAACAGGAAGAGCACATGAGCATCTTCAGACTGTGTCGATAATATCATCCAAGTATCGTGTGAAACACGACAAAAGTGTAGGAGTTGCATTGACAAGAAATACAGACTGACGGACAAACAGATGGAGACAGACGGACGGACAGACTTCCTAGGCTATTGCTATATCCCCAAGGCATATATGCCAGGGGATTAAAAGCAATTTCAAGAATTACTTTTCTATATGACTGGTTTGGAAGTCCAATTTTGGTCAACTGCTCCAAAAACAAAGCACAAAAGGCAACTGAAAACCATGCTTGATGTGATGTTAAACAAGAGCAATGTGATGTCAGCAACGTCACATAACATGCATAAGAATGTTGTAATGGCATTACATGATATCACAAAGTCACATCTGGCATGTCAGGCATTATATCCAGCTGCCTTTTCTCTTTTGTTTTTGAGCAGTTGACTGAATGCGGACTTCCAAAGCAGACAACCTAAAAAAGTGATTGTCGTTATTACTTACTTTTCCCACCAATTTGAACGATCCGTCATCAAGTGTTATTTAATGAATGTTTTCAAAATGAGTGCAGCTCTTTACACCATGGAAAACAGGAGGGTGAAACTCACAAAACCCCTCGGCTTACCCCAAGCAATTGAGAAATATGCCGAGAATGTGCAACATATAATGGCTACACTAGTCATCCAGAATTGTCCTTTTTAGAGAATATCATCCAGTCTGCAGATATAACAGCTACATTCAAGAATATATACATGTATCACAAAATCATATCTAGATTTATACACAAAAAATGGTAATAACTCTGTAAAATAAAGGCCGAGACGAATAATATTTTGTCAGCTTGTACAATACAAGTAGATAAATAAGTCTGGTAGCTGTATTGAGCACACTTCTTCAGAAATAACTGGTTACATTCAAGCATATCCAAGATTATTACACCCGAAAAGGGGTATAACTCCATAACATAACGGTCGAGACGATGATTTTTTTGTGCACTTCTAGATTACAACTAGATAATAAGTTTCCAAAATTTAGCAGCTTTACCGAACATGGATCTGCAGAAATATAACATGTACATTCAACTACAGATCACAAAATCGGAGATCATTACATCCGAAAAATATGGGCCAAGACAACCATTTTTTTTGTAGGCATCTAGACTACAACTGGATAAGAAAATTTCCTCATTATTTGGTAGCTGAACCAACACAGTTAATTATATATAACTGGTTACATTCAAGCATGTATCACAAAATCAGAGATAACTGCACCCGAAAAGGGGCGTAAAATAAGGGCCGAGGCGAGTAATTTTTTGTTGGCTTCTAGAATACAACAATATAAATAAGTTTCCAAAATATAGTATCTATATTGAACACAGTTTTGCAGATATAGTTGCTTACATTCAAGCATATAGGACAGAAATTAATATATCTGTAAAGAGGCATACATGTAACTCTGTAAAGTATGGGCCGAGGGAGCCACTTTCAATAGTCATCTGACTTAGCACTAGATAAATAAGTGTTCAAAATTTGGTGGTCGTGTCTCAAGCGGTTTTGCCTGACGGATGCGGTTTTGTGGTAACGGATGGACGGACAAAAGTACAGACGGATGTACATGGTGATGACAATACCCCGAGGCTAAAATGGCCAAGGGGTAATAAAAACAGGTTACATCACAGAGAATAACTGTAGAACAAGGTTGTAAATGGAAAGATTTCATTACATGCACCATATTAGAAAATTCCAACTACACAAACATGACAGAAGAGCAGTTCTGGTATGTATGGTATGCCTTGAACAAATCATGTAAGTATATTATACATACCGATTTGAGTGGAACGATGATGGGCATCGTGTGATAAGAAGATATTTGTCTCATTCGTATCAATATGTAAAACTCTCATTAATCCTGGTACTGATGCATTACATGTCGAAGTAGTTTTTTGCCAGACAGAACATATCATTTTACAAAGCAAGTTGATTTATAAATGTTCTCCACATTGACATTATCGTACATACCTTTGGAGGATAATGTAGGTTGAGGCTGTGGTAGAGTTTGAAGTTGATGAACCCTAACATAGTGGTATAGAACTCCACAAATGTCTGCATGATTCGGTTGTCCACCTCTGACGGAGTCTGTATTATAAAAAAGAAACTTGTGACAATGTTATTATTATTTTAAAGTGTAACTGTGGTACTTTTTCAAGTTTACATCATATTCAAGATAATCTTCCCAATTATAGGATTAAAACCCTGCTTCTTGTTTCACAACTTTAATTTTAACAATTAATTTGTTATTAATGTTCTTGTAGAGCACAGAGCCACAAGCATGTCACAACTTGTAACGTTGTTACGAAACGATTAACCACATCACAGCACAACATTGTTACAAATGTGTTCCATTCTCTGCATTGCTGCGATGTCTCGCAGACTGTGCAGGGCGCTCAAAGTATGACATATTTAAAGTCATCTCTGACGTCAACACGGTTAGTGAAGATCTGTCTCCCACTGTGAAAAGCTGCCTTTGAATCCTCCGAGATAGCATATGAGTCAAAAGTTGGAGAAAAACTTGACTATGACATAAACTTGAAAAAGAACCACAGTTACACTTTGAGGCCCTTGCATACAGAAAGGTATCAAACAATTCTTTTCACCATATCCAATAGCCAGATACATGGAGTCCCAATAAATTCCTTTTAGTTTCCTGTCCCAGAAACATAAGACAACACCTAAAAGGTGCAACAACTCCTCAGCCAGAAAGTTTTAGTCAGTAATAATTGGTACACAATGAATGGAAACCATCCCAGGTGGCACCCCGATCGGCGTGAAAAACAATATCAAGCGAGATCTAGAGGCAAGGTACCCACATTACCAAATTTGAAAAAAATCCATTCAGATTTTTATGAGTTATTGTCCGGAAACGAAGTCGGACGGATGGACCTCAATATTATAGTCCCCCTTTAGCCTGTCGGGCAGTGGGGGAAAAAATGCATGTGAACAGAATCTTGCGGACCTCAAAAAGATGAATCCAATGACATGGCTGTAAGTAGTTTCGCCTATATTTAGGTGATGATACAATTTTGAAGCGAATTGGAGGATGATTGAATATAATTAGGGCATTCACCGTAACAGTTAAGGTTTCATCTGAAACTGCAGCTGCCATACCTCAAATCCAAATTTGTGTGGTACAACCCATGTCAACATCTGTCCCATGACTTCTGCCTGGTAATAAATGCCTTTTATCGAAATGAACACCTGGAATAAAATGGAATGTATACAGGTAAATGAGTGAACATGTTCAATGGGGGGCTTGCAGAATATAGCCAGGAGAAAACAGGAACTGAAAATTACATGTAGGTCAGTTAATCGGCTAAAATGACCAAAATAGACAAAGTGGCAATTCTGTCAGTTGATTGGATAAATGGGCCAAAATAGACAAACAGGAGATGGCAATTCTGTCAGTTGATCGGCTAAATGGGCCAAATTTGACAAACAGGAAGTGGCAATTCTGTTAGATACAATGACGTCACTGGGGGATTTTCCTCCCTCTGAAAAGCTTAATTTTAACACAGAAGTAAATGGAAAAAACTTCCAAAAAGTATAGTTCAGCATCCATTTTAGCATGATAATTTGAAGAGATGTACTATCTTTCTCTTCGCCAAGTTGTAGAAATTTATCTCAAGTTTGAGCTAAGATTTTTAGTAAGAAGCTGCTACGCCCTATTGAGGCCTACGTTAAAAATCCCCCAGTCGCGCGGGTGACAATTACGGCACCGTAATTGACAGAACAGCCGATCTTTTGTTTAGAGCCGCTGTTACTTCCGTTGTATCTAAGAGAATCAAGGAATCTGATTAGATAGTTGGTACTGTGCAAGGTCCCCATTGGCACCTCAAACTTACAATGCTAGTTTCCTCAGACATGTCAGAAGTAAACATTAAAACTAAGGCTGAATACAATTTATACCTAGCTTCATAAGTCCTGCACTTTGTTTTTACAGATGAGAGGGTATTTTATTTTCTTTCACACAGACCAGATATGTCCATCATTTTCTGGCAAGCAGATGCTATCAGTTATGATGTTTGTTTGAGGGGACGGCTCGACCGATAAGAATTCCCCACACTGACCATGTAAATAGTTCGTATGCCCCCGCAAACAAACATCATGACGATTTTATTATGCCGAAGAGCCTTTGTTTAAGCAGAAAACGCGACGACAACAACGATTAAATGCGGTTTGTTTTCGTAAGACAACTTCAACTGATTCACATTTCCTGACCTAATACGAAAGAGTCCCGCATGCCCACAACGTCTTCAGGTTGAAAGCAAACGCTGAGGCGCAACGTCACAAAGCCATTGATACGACGTAGCTCGATCTTCGTTTGGTGACGTGTCGGCTTTGTGACGTTGCATTGAAGGACAGGCTACGTCAATTCCACCTTCCACCATGGTAACGTTAACACGCGATTGTTCGTATTAGGTATGTGGCTGCCCTAATATGAACTATTTATGGGATGGCAATTGACCAATCGGCTATCAAACAAGCTACTCTGAGGCGTAATAAAGTTTAATACAATTTGCATAAAATGAACCATTATTATTAATACTCTAACATATCTAATGTACGTTAACTGGTGGAAATGAATTCAAGTGATTCCACACATAACTTGTTTGCGAACCAATGATACAAGAAAAGCTCACCTTACGAAGGGCTCGTGCCGTGATAACATAATGTAAGAACTCCACTGCAATGTATTCAATATACATGTATACATTATTTTTACAACATATTAACACCATAAATAATACTAGATACAGGAGGCATCCCTTTTGCATGTTAAGTAAAGGAAATATTCATTATTTGTGAATACAGTAATAACGCAAAACTTAGGAAAAACAATTTTAACATGGCCCACAGGTGGTGTAACTGATAGGCGAATCGGCACAAAACAAGCAAAGATCTTCAGCCAAGGTGTTCATATAACAAATTTGAAAAGAATCCATTCAAATTTTAAAAATTAAATTGGCGTGTTTTCAAAAGCTATTGTCTAGAAACATTTTTTAACTATACATGAATAGGCAAGAAAAAAAATTTCAAGCCAGATCTTAAGCCAAGGTACCAACACACCAAACTTAGAAAGAATCCTTCAGTTTTTTTAAAATTATTGTGTGGAAATGCAATTTTAACATGAATAGGCAAGAAAAACAATCTCTAGGGATGCCTTAGAAAGAATCCTTCAGTTTTTTGAAAGTTATTGTGTGGAAATGCAATTTTAACTTGACCCCCAGGCGATGCCACCTAAAGGCGGATAGGCACAAAAAGCAATTACAAGCAAGATCTTGAGGCAAGGGACCCATTTACCAAATTAAAAAAACATCTGTTTGTTTTTGCAGGAATTATTGTCCGGAAATGAAATTTAATCTTATCATACCAAACATTACTCTTCTTTAGACAGGCTGTAGTATACATGGCAGTGTGACTAACGTCACAGGACCTACAAAGTAGGGTAGGCATTAGGACTCCGACGCGCACTGAACTCTTGGAAATCCCCCGCCCCAAGTTGAAATCCTGCCTATATTAAGATGGGCACGGCCCAAGTCAGAATCACCAGTGATTTTCATCAAAAATCACCAGAAATTTTCATCAAAAGTAGGTCAGCTCAGAACTTGCTGGTAACAGTTCCCTATTAATGCACCTTCATGCAAAAAATCAAGGTTCTAATGTCAACGGTTCTCCTTATTTTGCCGACGAAAGGATTCGGATGGACTCACTCACTGACTACCAGACAATTTGCAGATGGTAGCCTACTTCATAGGAATATACTATCACACCATACACAATCATTGTTTGGGGGTTATTAAACAGGTTAAAGCAGTGTTATACATTTAGTATTCAACATTCTACATTTAAGGGCAGCAACCAATATGGGTTCCTGATTCCATACATGTTACCATGTCTGAACAGTTGGACTGAGATCTGGCAGGTTTATAAGAAACACAGACTCTTTGTCACGATTGCTTTATGAACAAATCATAAATGCAATGGCATCCATGATAGGGCATGGGAGCATATAAGTATTACATGTACATAACCCAGGATGGGGGGGGGGGGGGAATCGTCACTTATTTCGCTAACAGGGAGAGAGGTTGGAGAATTATTTTGAGTATACAAGCAAATGAACTAGATTAGACTAGCTACAACTTGTAGATAAGACAAGTCTAGCTACAATGTGTTGGTCACTGCCTTCCTGCTTCTCACATTATGTGAATGTAGTTGCACAGTAAAAGGTCAATGTGTCATGTTCTTGCAGATTCCAAACAAACATCGAGTGATGCCTCAAACATCAAGAGATGAGCTGATGCTGGAATTCAAACACTCAGCCTATGAAATGTACAATATTAGTCTCTCATTATCCACCGCATGCCGGCTCCCCATCTCATCTTTCGTGTGGAGACTGTTCAAGAATCTAGTTGTGTAGGTGGTTTTGACAAGTATCAGTGCCGTCTAGCTAGTCTACTGTTACAGACTTGTAGTCCAGTTGCTTCTGATAATATATCTATATCTCCCAGTGATTAAGTATCTATATCTTACTAACACACGTACAATGTACTATTATTTTAAGCAGAGGAAATAATAAGTGACGGGCTTTCCATCTCTTATTTCTACACTTACCCGTTAACCTTCTGCACAGACGTATTAAGTCTATGTTGGTTCGCTTTGTCTTTGGGAACGTAGCAAATAAGAAAGACATTGACAAACAGTCGTCCATATCACGTAATGCATCAATGAAACTGGGATACCTGCCAAGTATAAGGAACACAAGGGTGAAATTTAAGTCAGATCAAAGTTGCAAATATGCCAGAAAACCATTTTTCAAGTACATATACTTACTCAATAAAACTTTATGATAATATCAAGGAAACATAAAACTTTATGATAATATCAAGAAAACATAAAGACCTAAAAATCTGATTCAAATGATCGACCAATATTACATGTAGGTAAGAGTAGATACATGGGAGACAACTCTTACTTGTACATATATGAATTTTCAAACCAAAGTAGCTCCCCTCTATAAAGAATTGCATGCAGTCAGGTCGGTATGTTGCAGCTTGCTACATCTTTAAATTTCGACAATAAAACAGGCTTCTATATCTTTTCATGGGTTTCTTTCCATTGAGCCAGTTTACAGTTATTACTCCTTAGTCTCGTCCGTTACCAGAGAAAATTGTGAGACGATTTCACATCTACAAATCAATAAGCAGATAATAATAGTACCGTTCTCTAACGATGTGGTCTAGTTTATAATTTGGTCTGTTTGAACGAATCCTAGATTCTGCGTCTGTATTCCCTTTCGCAACAGCCTTCTTTAGACGTCTCAAATATACCTGAATGAATGAAGAAAATAATAACATGACAGTAAGACCACCAGAGAATAGTCAAACATCAAAGTTAAATCCACACGTTAAAATGCATTGATGTAGATTTAAAATGTATACCATTACTGGTGAAGGCAATGATTGCAGATGGGACTGTAAAACACAGATCTGAATAATCTTCACCACCCCCCCCCCCCATCCCATGTACTTTTTTTCTGAAACAGCCCAAAGTTAATTTCTGAGGATTTAACTTTCATTTCAGAAGGATGTTGTAACACTTAATGGAATAACCTCATTATAGTTGTACATAATATTGTGTTCACCTTAAATTCCCTAAACTTGTGTAGTACAGGTTCATGTGCCAGGTACTGTATGTCCTTCATGTAATAGTAGGTTTTCGGTGCTGTGCTACCTTTGCCAACCTTCTTCTTGTGTTTAGGTTCATGGGGGTAAATCCCTTTGAGAATACATAATCGCCTGGAAATACAACAAGGTCATCTATCAGGTCTAGAATACACATATTCAACATAATGAAAGGTAAATATTTCAGGAACTTTAGTTTCAAAATATATTGTGTAAACAGTATTTCAAAGCAAGCATACTAGATTACTTTTCACATCAACTTTCAACCTTTGCATAAGAAAAAGAAATCCTGTCACAATTTGACCAACCAGTATCAGGATTTTCCAGTATGAATCTGGAACAATGAATTGTCTCTGCTCACTGATGTGTGACCGACTGACCCGTGCGTAGCTTTACGTGTCATTTCCTGAGTACTGTTGATGCCCATGCTTCAACATGGAGGAATATTTCTAGTGATAACAGAAATATTCTGAGCTTCAAATTGAGATAATATAGGCCTTAAGCATATTCCCATAATTGTCATTTCTTTGAATATAAATTTTTATCATATTTATCAGTTATGACTAGTTCTTAGATAATAATATTCCTCCATATATAAAGCATCTTAAAAATCCTGACTTCAATGAGGAGAAACAGAAAAATTCAAACACGACATCAGGAAGTGATCAAATTTATTAGGGCAGGAAATTGACAAAATGGTCTAAAACATGGCAGTGTGACTTACGTCACAGGACCTACGAAGTAGGGTAGGCATTAGGACTCCGACGCGCACTGAACTCTTGGAACTCCCCCCGCCCCAAGTTGAAATCCTGCCTATATTTATTAAGTTGGGCACAGCCCAAGTCAGAATCACCAGTAATTTTCATCAAAAGTAGGTCAGCTCAGAACTTGCTGGTAACAGTCCCCTAATGCAAATTCATGCAAAAAATCAAGGTTCTAATGTCAACGGTTCTCCATATTTTGCCGATGAAAGGATATTTGGATGGACTCACTCACTGACTACCAGACAATTTGCAGATGGTAGCCTACTTCGTAGGAATATGAAGATAATCTCTCAATCTTGTTGTTACTTTCATGATCTTAGAGGGTGATCAAATTTATTAGAGTAACTGAGATTGCATTCTGTCCGCAAAGTTGGGGGTGTTTGAATTTTAACAGGGTGACTGAATTATTAGAGGAATTACCATAGGCAGAGATGAAATTCTACACATCAGTGAGCAGTCATTACATTGTTCCAAAATTATATGAGCAACCCCAGATTGTGGCTGGGATACCAGAATACACATCACAACCAGCTGTGTATATAACGATATATCCGGGTATAGGGACCTTACCTGAAGTCTGGAAGGCTAAGCTGTAGTTTTTTCAAAGCCTGATTTCTGGAGATGTAAGCAGTGGCAGCTCCACTCTCATACTACAAAAGATGAATTTGACATTTATAATCATGACATTGGGCTCATTAAAGGTATGGTAAAACCTCCAATAAAATCGACCACAAGAAGGGAAATTTTCTACCATAAAATCAGAGGCAATCTATTAAAATTATATCCTATTTGCTCCCCTGCTTGGATATGTCGCTTGTGGGATCTAGCCGGCTTGCACTAACGTGTGTGTTGACCAATCGCGTGAACATAATGGTAGGGGCTTTTTCGTTGGCTCAGCCGAACCAGGTGCCATGCTGGCGGGTTATCTTCTGATGTTGCCGCTCTCCCGCCAGATTGGCACCATAAAGCAGGGTAGAAATATGGACTGGTCCTTGGCATAAATCTTGGGTTAAAGCGGATATGAGGACTTTATGCCCCCCCACTCTTGCAAGTAAACATGGTAAAGTAGTTAAAATGCGGCTGTGATTTCAAAAGACAATTAAATATTCATGAACTGGGTGCTCTGAACACCAAATTCAATTGAAATCAGTAAGAACCTACATACATGTAGTGACATATACGATTATGGGAGCATTGCTAGGACAATAATTTATTAAGATTGAATCAGAGGGTGGTCAAATTTATTAAAACTGGAAGTGGACATAATGGTAATCATGCAGATAATCAATTATTTCCTCATTATTTCAATGATTTTAGAGGATGATCAAATTTATTATAAATGTTATTGAAGTCTCCTTGCTCCAGCATGAATATTGGATTCTCTAAAACAATGGTTCTTTGACATTTTTGGTGGCTAAGGAATTTTTGTTCAAATGTTGTCGGGTTTTAGGTAAAGCCTGAGCACGTCTGATTTCCTTGTCATAATGATTTGCAATCTTGTTGGATGCTAAATTAAGGTGGTTCATGCCTCAAACAACGTTGGCGACGTCATTACTCAGGGTTATTTCCCCTTTAATAACTCTTCCAACATCATATATCGCCTTTTCTAATAAGAGACGTTATCAGGGGAGGTAATGAAGTCACAAATATTAGAAAACTATGGGGATAGGGGCATTCAAAGCTTTTTATATAAAAAAGTAGATCGAAGATTCCCACTTTTTATTTAATTAATAAAAAGATCACATGGCTGGGAAGCAGTGTTTAGAATATCAGCATAATTCACCGGATGATTTTCGAGTTTGGGGATGGTTTCATAGTTTCATATGGGTTCTGAAAATGCAATTTCTAACGTCATACAGTTTGATGAAATGTATAACTCATATAAAATTTATGTATCTATATTCAACTTTTCGGTGTTTCTATTAAAGGTTATACCAAATGACTCTATACTACTTTGCATTAAAACATACCCAGTAGTGTTCCAAACAACAAATTAGTATTTTTTTCTCGAATAATGTCGTCGAAGTGGGTTTTAGGACACGAATAGCACACATGTGGGGAAAAACGTATTGGAGCCGTGACCTCTGGTGCATGACGTCACAACCTGATTACGATTGCGCCCTAAACGTCATAGTCTATGACGTCGAGCGTTGTTACGAAAGATTCACCCAACAGATGAGAGTTCTAGCGTGACGTCGCTGACATTTTGACGTTACAACATGCATTTGAGCGAGATCGTAATCAGGTTGTGACGTCACAGGTCAAGCGGTCACAGCTTTCGCCGTTTTGAAAGGGGCATGAAATTGTCGCACTTTACTGCTGCTATTTCCAACCTTGGGCAGTTTGAAAACATACAAAAATGTAAAACAAGTCTATATAATCACCTCTACAACAATTTAGCAGAAAAAAGTAGCAGATTTTGAGACCATTTTGTATAACCTTTAAGATCCGTTGAAGTGTCTCTATATAAATAAACAATACCTGTTAATATATATCTGCATGCTTTGACTTCCTTGCGCAGAAAACTGATTTTTCATGATTTTGGCAAAAAAACGGCCGACATGGTGATATTCGCAGCTATGTACAAAAAAATCTAGATCGACAACCACCAATTATTTTTACGTTTTACTACTGATCAACACCTCAGCTACCTACTGCAAAAAAAATTAGGATTGGTCACTGAGCAAAGTTTGGGGTATGAACCACCTTATCAGTAAACAAACATAACGGATTGTTGTTGGAACCAGTGCACAGGTGTGTTCAAATATATCAATGATGAACCCCAAATATGACACCAGTCAATTTACTTCAAAGAAAAAATTTAAATATCACCTGAACAGGTGAGATCAAAGGTTTGTGATAGCTGATCATGACATTGTGAACTGACATTGCAAACTTCGTGTGCAGGATGCATGACTGGCTATTGACTTAACACTGAGGATGTTGCAGTGGTATAAATTTTGTACAATATTTCTTTACCCTATCATGCCTGATCCCACCCCCCAATCCCACAAAATCAAACTTTCTGCCCTATCTCCAGAACAAAATATTGAGAGCAGGCACTACATGACCCTGTAGTTTATTGGGGCCATTTTGAGCCTTGCATATCCGACCCCCCTCAAGTAGCACATAAAAAAAAATTCAAAACAGCAACCACGTAGAGGACTGATAAGATTAAATTATTTTTTTGTGATAACAAATAAATAAAGATACTCATGTAAACAGGGAAGCCACAAGAGCATGATAACATTTACCATTCAAGCCAAATGATCACAACCAGTAAAAGAGGTTCCACATGCACTTAACTCAAAACGTGAAATCGGCATCAATATTTTGTTGTTCGCCACAGCGTGCACTGGGCGGCTCTGACATTTTCAGATGAGCGGAAGTGAGTGTATACCGGTACTCATCTAACAAGCGTTCTGAGAACCCCAACATCTCGACTTGCGGGGTCATCCGCCGAAGTTGCAGCAGTATTGAAAGCATAAATGTAGAGCAAACAATAACGTCTGGAATAGGTGATGTGGTACAGACAATAATGTCTGGAATAGATTATCTGGTACAGACAATACATCAGTCTCATGTGGGATTACTGCCAGATAGGTCAATCCCGTGTAGGATGGATAGATCAGTGCCGTGGGATTACTGCTGCATAGGGCAGTCCAGTGTGAGATTACTGCTGGCATGGCTGGATAGGGTAGTCTTGTGTAGGATTACTGCTGGATGGGCCAGTCCCATGTGTTATTACTGCTGGATAGACCAGTCCCATGTGAAATTACTGCTGGATAGTCCAGTCCCAAGTGCGATTACTGCTGGATAGGCCAGTCCCATCTGGGATTACTGCTGGATAAGCGAGTCTCGTATGGAATTACTGCTGGATAGGTCAGTCCCGTGTGGGATTACTGCTGCATAGGCAGTCCAGTGTGGGATTACTGCTGCATACGGCAATCCCGTGTGGGATTACTGTTGGGGAGGCCAGTCCCATGTGGGATTACTGCTGGATAGATTAACCCTGTGTGAGATTACAGCGGGATAGGTCAGTCCCATGTAGGATTATGGCTGGATAGGTCAGTGCCGTGTGGGATTACTGCTGTATATTGCAGTCCAGTGCGAGATTACTTCTGGATAGGTCAGTCCCGTGTGAGATTATTGCTGGATAGGCCAGTCCCATGTGGGATTACTGCTGGATAGGCCAGTCCGGTCTGGGATTACTGCTGGATAGGCCAGTGCTATTTGGGATTACTGCTGGATAGATCAGTCCCGTGTGGGATTACTGCTCGATAGGTCTGACCAAGGAAAACATGAAATATGTCCACCAAGTTTTATAATTATCCTACGAAAGGTTCAGCAAACTTTCCATGTACAGATCTACATGTAAATTTTTGCCCAACAAAAACCTTATCAATGGAAACGTACAAAGTACAAAAATTAATATTTAATGTCATATTTATTAAATAGCACATGCACATCCCCAAATCACAATGAACTTGGGTAGCAAGTGTCAAACTCATCCAATGAAAGCTGACAGCTTCAGCAAACTTTCCATGTACAGGTGTACATGTATCATGTACATTATCATTGGCAGATTACCAAGACAAAACCCTCAAAATTTGAACAAAATTCAATATTTCATCTCCTAAATAGCACAGGGACATCCTCTAATCATATGAAATATGTGTACCAAGTTTCATAATCATCCAATGAGCTGACAACTGCAGCAAACTTTCTATGTACAGATGTACATGTATACATGTAGAGGCCTGTATGTACAACCTCTACAGGGGTTGAAATTGCTATCTTTTTGTAGGACATGTCCGGCAGAAAGTTGGCACTGTCTTGTAGTTTCTCAGTCTGTTTACATGTATTTTCATCATGTGCCGGACAATTCTTGACAAATGTCCTGCAAGTATTTGATGAACATTTCAACCCCTGCTCTACATGTACAATTCGGCTAAACAGAAAACTCTATCATTTGCCATAATTTGGACCAAAATTAATATTTCATCTCAAAAATAGCACCTGTAGGTACATCCTCTAATCATGAGAAACATGTGTACCAAGTTTCATAATCATCCAATGACAGCTGACAACTGCAGCAAACTTTCTATGTACATGTACATGTATACATGTACAATTCGGCTGAACAGAAAACTCTTATCATTTGCCATAATTTGGACAAAAATTTATATTTCTGTCCAAATTCTCCGAACACCGTCCACACAGCTTCTGATGATTTGTTAATACCAGAATGTCACAGATGTATATCCAGTACACAGTTCCCACAAATTTAGGAAACATCCTTCAGAACAACATGAAAGATATCTGTGATCGTTTAAAAGAGTAGTCCCGGGTCAAGACTGAAGGTTAGTGATAAATTTCATCATCGATGTAGGCAAATCAGTTGAACATATTGAAATGCATATCTCACTCTGTTTCAAAAGATCAGTAGAAAAAAAATTATCCTCCCTTTTCGTCACTTGATCGTCAAGCAGCTGATGGGGAGGACCATTGAATGCGAGGTCGCCTTGGGGGTCAACAAAGGGATGCGGGTGTTCCTTCCCAAGATCCCCCTCAGGCTGGCCTTCTCCGTCAGCATCAACAAGGGGCAAGGGCAGGAGAACCAGAGGATTGAAATCTTCCCGTCACAACCAGTCTTTGACCACGGCCAGCTCTACACCGCCTTCTCCAGGGGCAAGAGGGAGAAGTCTGTCAAGCTCTACATCGCTGACAATGTCGAGGGCTCGACACAGAACATTGTATATGAGGATCTTTTCTAAGTCATCAAATAGCCCTCTTCATCTGCAGTCCTATGAACATCGACTCCAGTGATTACTGAGATCATTTTGATTGTAAAAGAATTGATACAGACCTATATGTCCTTAATATTGCATTAAAATTGCACGCCGCCCCTCGCATATGATATCATTTTCCATAATATATATCTCCCTTTTGGTGTTCCCCTTATTCTTCGTGGACGTTCTTTTCGAAATGGGAGACATGGGGTTTTCACTAAACCATATCCCTGGGATCCGGAGCAGGCAACTCCAGGGTCAAAATAGAGCTTCTATTTATGTTATTCTGTGATGTTTGCTTCAAGCGAGCGCGGCAAGTGTGGTTGTTTCACCTCGTTCTATTAATATCAGTCCTTATGATATTGCTTACTTCAGCCCACTCCGAAATATGAAAAATATGATTGCATTTTCATTGCATTTCAGTTCATGGCTATTTGGTTCTGGCTCTTTCAACTTGTTCCATTAATTTATGCAGTTCTGGGACCTCGTGGATGACTGGTCTTCCACCAAAACATGCAACAGGTTTTGCCAGAAGTCAAATCATTGGCCGTTGGATTGCTGACGTAACATTTCTTGATTGCAATATATCAGGATGTGCAACAATCGGGGCACATACATGGTCTTCACAATGCTACCATGTAGGTAGCCTTACAAGACGCCAAGTTGTTGTTGTTGTTGTTTAAGCCTTGGCGTCTTATGTCAATAGTTGAAAGTGAAACATTAAAAAGAAGAAACGTTTACAGAAATACTTACTTTCAAACGTCGTACACTCCCCTGACATGCCTGAATATGTCCTTTCCATTCTATGATCACCTAACGGCGAGTGGATGGTGTAATTGTGCAAAGCACACAAACGGAAACATTTTCTCAACAATTTCTATGGCTTCTTCAATTCTCAATCGCCGCCATGATTGTGTAATACGCATGCGTTGAACAAAACAACATCCGTTTGCAATCGCATATGGTTATTTAGGCCATGCCCACCCTACACGTGGTCACAACTGAACAAGAATCCCTGTTCTCATTCCCCGGTAACATCATGGAGGTGACACTTCATTCCGCCATACATAGGATAGAAGAATCTGGGGTAAAAATCCCCTACGCATTAAAAGAAATGCAAAGACGAGTATTACTTACTTTAATGGAGAGGAAAAACGTGGTATTGTCTGTCTCACATTATGACGCAATGCGGTTTTCGTTGATTTATCAGTCAATATAACACATTAGCTGATGAAACTCGCCATATATTCCAAACTCTATATGTGCAATTATTTGTCATCAAAAATATTTCCCCCCCCGACATAAAAAATTGATAAAAAATCTCCAAAGCTCGTCTCGTCCGAGCAACTGCATGTTGTATACCCGATCATGCCGACGACCAGTTAAGTCCATTTTCACTCATAAGAGCCGGAGAGTGGTAGTGTGCTAGGGAAGATAATTCTTTCTTCTGCTTTCAGTGTGAATATGTGGGATGAGTTAGTTCCCCTAGTGCAGTGCCACTCCTGTGGGTGAAAATAGATTTGCCTGGTTGGTTTCACAGCAATGTATGTCGGTTGTTCGGACGAGACAAGCTTTGAAGAGTTTTTCAACAATTTCTGATGCCAGGCAAATATTTTTGATCATAAATAATTGCACAGATAGAGTTTGGAATATATGGCGAGTTTCGACAGCTAATGTGTTATATTAACTGATAAATCCACGAAAACCATGTTGCGTCATACGTGAGACAGACAGTGGCTTTATTACCAACAGGTTATTGGAAAAGTGACTGTTATGCACTTTTCCCACTTATAACAGATGAGGCACAGTAATAATACTTTCACGTGATAAATAACTGCATGTAAACTGAAGCAAGCGAGGTCATTTATATTTAATGTAGGGTGGGCGTGGCCTTACTAGCCATGTGCGTTGCAAACGGATGTTGATTTGTTCGATGCATGCGCATTACACAAACATGGAGGCGATTGAGAATCGAAGAAGCCGCAGAAATTGTTGAGAAAATGTTTTGCACAAGGCAGGTGGGGGAAATGTTGAAATTGACCTGATTCCGGCAAAAAGGGATGATTCCGCCCAATTTGGGTGAATGACGTCATGAATCCTCACCCCAATTAGGCTAAATTAATCGTAACCCAAAATGTTTCCTCCCGTTCATCCAAAGACCACGACTTTGAAAGATGATAATGTTCAGCGCATTTGTCCAGGACCTCCTCTCTAGAAAACTGTAAAATTCATATTTCTATCCTGTCAGCGAAGTTTGTGGGAAGGTGGAGTATGTTGTCAATAACAAAAACAAACGCAAGACATGCAGATTACTTACCATTTTATAGTATTTTTTCAAAGTCAAACTTTCTCCAAAAGAACAGCGATACCGCTAGCGTGTTTGGCGCCATCTTTGTTTGCCTCGTTTTGGAACTGCCAGCAAAATTAATCGATAGTTCATAAAATATGAGTACTACGCGAGAGGGCAAGATTGAGAGAATATTCAATTCCATTACCAAATGAGCTCTCCACAGGATTACCTCCCCTTATGCTGCTTACCGAATATGATATTTAAAAAAAAAATTGATCACTTAGTTGAGCCTCGTGGCCTCGACTTCGACCAGAACATGGCGGTAACAACAACAGCGACAGGTATGAACGTGAGCGAAATATGTTTTACTTATAAAGGGGAAAGTTGTATTAACCGGATTTATCATTTTTTGCGAGACAACAACATATTTCACTTTCCTGCACAATTCATAAGCAAATGTACGTCATAAATTTTATGGTATCGGAGAAAGCATGTCCCCTATTTTAGCGCCAAAAGTGGTCAGTTCATAATTTGAGATATTTATCATTGTAAAAAAAACGCTGAATTGGGGTGAGGATTCATGACGTCATTCACCCAAATTGGGCGGAATCATCCCTTTTCGCCGGAATCAGGTCAATTTCAACATTTCCCCCACCTGATAAACACCCCAATGACACCATCCACTCACCGTTAGATGATCACAGAACGAAAAGGATGAATTCAGGGGAGTGTACGACGTTTGAACGTAAGTATTTTTGTCAACGTTTCTTCTTTTTTTCTTTCACTTTCAACTATCGACAGAAGATGCCAAGACAACAACTTGGCTACCATGTAGGCTTCCAGAAAAGTGATGGCTTCATCATTTCTCTTCAAAATTCAAATCATTTTTCTTCGTAAGAAGTGAAGAAGGCCAATCAACAGCTGGGGATAATGAAGAGGACGTTCACGTCAATGGATCGGAAGATGTTTATACCACTGTATAAAGCTCTAGTACGACCCCATTTAGAGTATGCGACAGTTGTCTGGTCTCCATATTTAAAGAAGGACATAGTTGCGATAGAGAATGTGCAGAGAAGGGCGACCAAATCTGTTGCTGAAGTTAAAGACATGGGATACGAAGATCGGTTAAGAGTACTGGGCTTACCAACGCTAGTGTACAGGCGAGAGCGAGCGGACATGATACAACTATACAAGATCATGCACGGCCTAGATGTAGTCCACACGAACACAGTGCAAATTGCCAAATTCCGAAATACTAGGGGACACAACTTTAAGTTGAACAAACAGCACTGTAGCAGTTTCTGTATTCGTGCTGTGAACCCATGGAACCAATTGCCTTCGTCAACAGTGAATGCTGCTTCAGTGAACAGTTTCAAAAGTGAGCTAAATAACACCTGGAAACATAAATCCACAAAATTCCAATTTAATTAATAATAGCATGCGCACCAATATGTTAAGACCATAATCCAGTCGGCCATAGTGGCTGTCTGAGAAATGGCAAAGTCAGAATATCAATTTCCCATTTGAGTCTGAAATACTACAACAAAACTTGACAACATTTTTTGCCCATGTCAAAGAAGAATTAAATGACAAGCAATGTATTACCTTAATACCATGAAATCACGTTCAGCATTCAAACTGTGATTGAAAATCAAAAATGTATAATGTAAACTCACCAGTAGTTTGTAAATGTTCCCCACATGCATACCTCTTCATGTGTATCTTCTGATCAGGTGAACTAACCCTGCAGCAATTCCGTCCCTGAAAACCCAGGGTACACCACAACATGCATGTGTGTCAAGACAGACAACTGCTAGCATACACATGTACATAGTGCAGAGGTGCGACTGGTCAGTTTATGGCAGAGAAACAGGTAACTGGTCATCCAGTTTCATGTAGCTGTAAATGGAGGATGCCCATCCAATGAATGCTAGTGGACATTGAAGCTGAAATAACTTCATGCATGTTCTATTCAATCCAAGACTTGAGTCCCTGCTTCTACCTGGCATAGCATGTACATGTATAACATGGGGCAGGTCTTTGTGGATGAATGTTTGAATCTAAGGCCCTTGCAGATTAGATAGGAAGAACATGTAATTCATTTATTAAAAGAGTAAAACGTGTAACTTCTATTATACATGATAATGAATAACAATAAATGCATATCTGATTAATTACAAATTGTTTATTTCTGTTCTATTGATATAAGCAATCACTGGTAATTGCTATTTACTCTGCAAAGGCCTTTGGTTTTAGCTGTACAGATAGCATGCCACTTTTCACCAGGGGAACATCTATGAATTTCTGGAGATTTACAAGGCACATTTCAAGGTTTTTCAATCACTGTTCGAATGCAGGGCAGGATGTTACATTTTCATGTTCAGTATTTGTTCAAACTTTTGTAATTCTTCGACATGGGCATAAACAATGAATAGGATATGCTCTAGTATTTGCTAATTACATGTGGAAACCTACCTGGGACTTTGCCATTTCTGAACCGAGAAAACTGACATTAAATGGCCGAGTATACTATGGCCTTAATGTAGAAAGTCAAAAATGGTCTAGACAAGCATATATGCTTAAAATAATGACCGTAAGTTCAAGGTAAATTCGTTTCAGCCCGCTAGCTGAATGGGGTAAGAGTGGGGGGTGGGGGTACTATGGCTCCTATTCGTTACTACTCTCGTTGGGCGACAGAGATCCCGGTTTCCAACATAATTTCGCCAAATCGGGACTCTTGTTCCGTCAGTTTATGACTGACATGACACCGGTTTCAAGACAAACAAAAACTGGAACGATTATTTATGTATCCCACTGCACCTTTTTCTTTTCCTTAACCATCCTGTGGAATGATCAGATAGAGTAACAATACTCAGTTGATTTCTCAAATCCTGTCCATGTGGCGTCCATGTGCTTCTTCGTCGTACAAATTTTCTTCCTCCGGACTGGAGAGTTCTTTTCACGATCAGCTAGACTTGCGCCAAGTCTCAATGATACGGTGGCATAGCATTAACGCACTCTTATAGAAAGTTAACGCACTCTCATGAAATCTATGAGACAAAATGGAGAGACGAGGTATCATCTTCCAGCAAACTTGAAACATAATATGAATAGGCAAAGCCTAGAAGCGAGCGGAGAAATACTTCTTCCTCTCGTTTCTGGCTTTGCCTATTCATATCAAGTTTTTCACCAGCTCTAAATTAACACAGTTACAGGTAGCTACAACATGTAACCTAGTGATGACGTTTATATTGACCTTATATTGTCACTAGGTTACAAGCCACTGCAAACCACATTTGTCTTTTATTTTCCGTATGGTATAAAGAATCAAGTTACGGCCACATACCTATCATTTCTTGGTAGATGGTATCATTTCGAATAGCGGTGACACACTGCCCGCAAAATCCGCTGCCGATTTCATCGCATTTCAGTCAGTTTTTCCAGCAGCTCCCGCTTCGATCTGCAATTTGTCTTCCATGTTTCTTTTCGAAATGAACTGCGCATGCGCCAATGCCGTGACCTTTGTAAAACCGGAAAGCGTGGTAGCAGACGATTTTTAACTTGTCAAAGTTAAGCATGGATAATTGCATTAATTGTAACAAACCCTTTGTCAAGGGACATAAGGGCTACAATAGAGTGTCGTTAAAATCTCTCACATCTCCTAAAACAGTGAGAAAGTTTTACAAAGGTCACGACATTGGCGCATGCGCAGTTCATTTCGAAAAGAAACATGGAAGACAAATTGCAGATCGAAGCGGGAGCTGCTGGAAAAACTGACTGAAATGCGATGAAATCGGCAGCGGATTTTGCGGGCAGTGTGTCACCGCTATTCGAAATGATACCATCTACCAAGAAATGATAGGTATGTGGCCGTAACTTGATTCTTTATACCATACGGAAAATAAAAGACAAATGTGGTTTGCAGTGGCTTGTAACCTAGTGACAATATAAGGTCAATATAAACGTCATCACTAGGTTACATGTTGTAGCTAAGTTACAGGGACTTGCACAGAGCTAATATTTGAAATGGATGAAATCTAAAGTACTATTGTACTTTTAATGGTTCCCAGGGGTTTTTCTAGACACTTTTTTCATCGTGGTAACCACGATGAAAAACAATTACAAATTGAGTTTTTGCAAAATTTTGTAAATTGAGTTTTATTGCCGAAAATTGAGTTTTCTAAAATTTTGAGAATTTACGCGCCGAAGGCGCGCGAAAAATTGAGTTTCTACGAAATAAATTGAGTTTCTGAGTAATCTAAACTGAGTTTCGTCGTCTGTTATCCCGTCCCCCTCCCCCAAAACCCCCGCGAGAAAGAAAAAAAAAAACGTGTGACCAGCCACGCCACTCGAGTCGAGATAAGCACTCAGGATTTGTAACTGATGTGCAGACAGATAACTTGTGTACCTTTATTATTCAATCGTATAGCTCCGATAAGGACGTCTGGTCTTGAACTGTTCTCATTTCAGTCGTATAGGTCCGATAAAGACATTGTCCTGAACGTTTCTCATTTCAAAGCAAATTGTTCGGCCACGTTTTCGACGATCGAACTAGTCCGCCATTTTGATATTTCAAAGTTACGTCCCCTCTGTTTAGTCCACTCGGGAACCACTGCTGTCATACTGCTGTGGCTAATGAGTCTGGTCTCCGAGACACGCTGTCCGTCAATCTCCGGAACCAAGACAACGGGCAAGCATTTTCTCTCTCAGTCAACATTTCACTTGGATGCGTGTGACGTTGAAAGACGTTTCCCCAGAAACAAGAAACGAACAAAACAGACATTCCCCAAAATACAGCTGATGTACCATTTGGGAATAAATACACAAAGTGAGCAATGCAGATTGGTGTAAAAACAAAAGATCCACACTCTCTCCTGCGCAACTGGGGATCTACATGCGGGGGCATATGCTATAAAGTATAACATACAAAATATACGTTTATATGAATAATTTTATTTCTGCCCGATGGAAATTTCTGAAACCCCAGTATGTTTTGTAAACAAGTCCCACACCACATACTACAAAATAGGGTGCATATTGAGTTTAATTTGCAATTTTTGGCCATTTATCTGCATTTACCAAGCAGCATTGGATTTTTTCGTGAAATCCACAAAACTTCACAACCACCATTGTTTTATTTTTTACGTCTCTTATTAACATTTTTATTGCCATTTATTTCTTCATTTCTTTCCTGTCACTTACAAATACCCAGACACTTACAATACTCAACCACCAACTTTGTCAAGGATTGCATTAACTCATGGAAATGGACAAGGGACAATTTTTATTTCTTGACTATAAGTATAGATTTTTTAAACTAAAGTAAGCTATTTGTAGGGAAAATATTTTCACCTTTGACCTATCACAATCCAGAGCTAAAGTACTCTCCCCCACCCCCAAAATAATCGACCAAATAGAACTTCCCGAGATAACTTGGATTTTAAAACTCTCTTGTTTTATTCGCGCTCATTTTTTAATTAAATGAAGCTATCTCTAGCCAAAATATAATCGGCCAATCACAGTTGGATAGCAAACAAACTTGTATGCAGCTATGTATGACACGCAACTTTGCTTGATGAGCTTCATAACATTACTGACATGTTCATTCACGATGAAAAATTGTCGCGAATTTATTTATTGTAAGTGTCCTACTAAAAAGATAAAAAAATTGAGTTTCCAGACTGCATGCGATGAAAAACCTGAAAAAATTGAGTTTTGTTGTTTATTTTGCGCGCCATAGGCGCGCCGAAAAATTGAGTTTTTCATCTTTTTGAAATTGAGTTATATAAAGGAAAAGTGTCTAAAATAACCCCTGGGTTCCATTGATCTGATCTGCCCATATCCATCACAGAAACAGATATGGGCAGATAGAGTCCACGTTTTGTGTAGTATTTTACACTGAACACATATTTCATGCACATGCTTACATCAAAACCGATGGCTTGTTTGAAAGTCAGTTCCTGTACATGTAGAACTTTACAGCATTAAAATCCATGTGGTATTGTTGTTGTCTAGAATTTGTCGACATAGCCTGGATCATAAATATGACATGATTTATATCCTAGCAATGCTCCCCAATAGTATATGTCACTATGTAGGCGACATATCCAAATTGGAGAGCAGATAGGATTGAATTTTAATTACATTGGATCAAATATTTAATTGTCCAAATTCTATCTGGTCCTAGCTATGATTTCCTGTCACTGTTCCAGGTGGCCATGATGTTATATTCTGTCATAAGGCAGCTTTATTTTAAAGTCCTATTAATAAGAATAATCCTGTTCCTCTAATTATCACACACATAATCTATGTCACATATATACTGTCACAATTAGTCTTATTACTGAAGGAATTCTGTTCAATTCTAATTTGATTGTACACACAATATATAAAACCTTGGGGAAGTAGGTTCCACTTAACCAAACTAACTGTCCTTGTAATGGACATGTTCAAAAGTTGAGACTGAAGTGAATATATCTTGATTAATAGACAGATCTGTATACAAAGACGAAACTACTACCATTTATCTGCCAAATGGAAACAATAGTTACAAACATTTACAGCCAATAGATTTACCAGATATGTTAAAATAGTTCAATGTGCAACTGTAAAGCCAATCGACTAAATCATTTCATATTGTAGCTGTTCTCAACATTGAGATATTGTTCTTTTTACATTTTTAATTAATTTAAGGAATTGATACATGTAGAATGATTATAATTACATACTTTAATGAATAATTTTGAATGCTAAAATATTAATGGAAGAGAGCTATTATACTATAATGCCAGAAACAACCTTGTAATGGCTATGATTATAATCTATAAAATTATAGATAAACAAGACATGAAAACCATAATTAATCATATTGGGTATTGATATTTAAAATTCATTTGTGTCTATAATGGGGAATGGCATTGGGAGGGTAACATGACCGCAAAATCGTCTAAAAATATGTTTTGAAAATGACGTCACTGTGACGTCATCATTGTGGCCACCTTGTTTTTTTCTTTGTTTTGTTTTCACATTTTCTAGTAAAGCTTGGCCCACAGATATATTGTGGTAATTTTCAGGACTCTAGCCTTAGGGATAGCAAAAATATATAAATGGGGGGGGGGGAGCTTCCCCCTCCCCCTCGTCTGCAACTGGGGTACGGTTCCCATGTCATTAAAATGTGGAAATACAAATAAATTGCCATTTAAATAAATTTAAAAAAATATGTAGGCCTATCTCGGGTGTGAAATTTTTAGGTATTATCGGAGGATGTCTAGCTTATAAAACATACTGAAGTTTCAGGAATTTTCGAAAAGTTCATTATAATTTTGAATGTAAACTTTGAAGGTTTAAATTGGAACATACTCTCCCTAGCTTCAGGTTAGGGACACCTTTGAACTGATTTTACATTGAGGCGAACTCAAAAATTAGTTCTGCATTTTTGTTGTTTTTGCTGGGTTTTCATTAAATTTTGCCTATGTTTTGTCCCATATTCGCATGTCTACACAATACCTATAGAGCTTGCTTCGCAAGCGGCTTCTTCGCGGCCGCGCCCCGCTTGTATAATGTTAATCGAAATTCTTCATGGTTTCCAGAAAATAAAATATTAATCTGATGAAACAAGTTACAATATAGGAGAAGGCCATCTTTTTTGTTTCTTTGTTTTGTTTTCACATTTTCTAGTAGAGCTTGACCCACAGATATAGTGTGGTAATTTTCAGCACTCTGGCCTTACGGATAGCAAAAATATATAGAGGGGGAGGAGGGCTTCCCCCTCCCCGTCGTCTGCAACTGGGGTACGGTTCCCATGTCATTAAAATGTGGAAATACAAATAAATTGTCATGATTAAATTTTAAAAAAATATGTAGGCCTATCTCTGGTGTGAAATTTTTAGGTATTATCGGAGGATGTCTAGCTTATAAAACATACTGAAGTTTCAGGAATTTTCGAAAAGTTCATTATTAATTTTGAATGTAAACTTTGAAAGTTTAAATTGAAACATACTCTAGCTTCAGATTAGGAACTGATTGAGCTGAACTCAAAACATTAGTTCTGGACTTCATTCCATATGAAATGTTTTCTTCAAACTTTTTTCCGACTATTAAATTTTAATTTCGATTTAAAATTATATTCAAATTTAAATTCAAGTATTTAAAAATAATTTTACTTTAATCTTGATCAAATTCAATGTAAACTGAAATTTCATTCAAAAAACTGAAATTCCAATTCGTAATTAAATGATCATAACAAAATAAATAGGTTACGAACTCAGTTTTAATTCAAAATCGAATTTTAAACTTAAATCGCAAAATCACAATTTTCAGTTATCTCCACTGGACATGACATTTGCTACTGGACGTCACTGGTGACTGAATGCGTGCCTGTGCGGTTATCTCTTTTCTACTGAACATGAGTGGACGTGAGTTGTACGCTACTGGACTTGACTGGGCGTATGCCTGGACGGTAAACAGTAGGACCCTCACGCGTCGTCGGCGAGATCAAGCGGTTCTAGCGGAGTTACCTCCCATGTATGTTTTAGAAAAAGATGAATGGCTTCATTTTACAACCACGACTGCGTCGTAAATGTTTATTTTCTAACAAATGCCTTGTCATATTTACACGATACTTCAGATCTCAAAAACGCAACAAATAAGCTTTCCATAGATATGAATTTTATGCAGGTTTTGCCTCCCATAGAACTAAATTTGACGAAAGATGTACACCGTTGTCGCCTTCAGTGCGAAACGTTTTTGATGGAACTCTTGGTCACGTGGTCTGCGTTTTGCATCGGACATCTTCGACATGGACGAAAGCCACATAACGAATCATTTTTAGTCTGCAGTTACTTTCATCTGTGTAAAATTATAAATAAATTGAAATCCTTTCGAAAAATGACATGCCAGCTAGGGTATGTTTTCTTCTTTTAAGTCTTCATCTACTAGTCTTCATCACGAGTAATTTGTCCCGGCATGCAATTTCTCCATGGGTGGCGGAAACGGAAATCACCGTTTTTTCGTTCAAGGGATATCGGTTGTTGTTGTTATTTGCTTTGTTTTCATTAAATTTTGCTATGTTTTGTTTCATATATGCACGTCTACGCAATACCTATAGAGCTTGCTTCGCAAGCGGCCGCTTCGCGGCCGCGCTCCGCTCGCTATAATCTCGTGAAATCTTATCCCCGCCATGAGCGAAATCTAATGTCTCTGAGTAATGGAAAACATAGATCTGCACTAGTTAAACTTCGAATCAGTGCCCATAGATTGGAAATTGAGACAGGTAGATACTCTAAAACCCCACGAAGTAATAGACTCTGTAATACATGTGGTGTGTTAGAGGATGAAAAACACTTCCTTCTTACTGCTGCAAATTTTCTGAGCGTCGGGCAAAACTAATGGCTGAATTGGCGAACTTAATAAGCGATAAATCTATGTGCACTGATGACATGTTTGTGGAGCTGTTATCCTGCACTAATCCACAAATTACTAAATATGTAGCCCATTTTGTTTACGACTGTTTCCAGTTAATAGATGGTTAAAAAAAAAAAAATTCTTATATAGCATACAATATAGGGCCTACCCTATTTAAACGTGGCTGTGCATTGAAGACTACCAGTCCCCAGGTCACTGTTTGCCAGTCCCATAGATTTGTGAGCGCTTATTGTGCACATTTTAATGTAAATTTGTCCTGTATATTGTTTTGTATTGTCCGTCATCCGTGTCTGTCTTCTACATGTATATGTCTGAAACTGTTTGTATTCACGTTTTTTTAACCCCCTGCGGGTATAATTTTACGTCAATAAATCTTATCTTATCTTATAGAGAAAACAACGCGTCGCGGTAAGCGGTTTACCTAATTTTGACCATTAGGTGCGACTGAAGTGCCTAAAATTAAATATCACTAATTGTGATCAATATTGTGTTATGCAACGGCGATGTGACTAAAAAGCGTCCGAAACCGCCCGTTACTTTTTACACCGCCCGGTACACCCTAAATTATTGTGTCCCATACAAGTGTATGTCCCACGTAAATCTAGACTGTTATTTGCCGTTTTCTGACCTGCGCGTTTAATGGCGTTTGGTTGAACGGATCAATCGCGAACATGGCACAGAACTTTGGTTATTTCAGTCAAAAATTAACCCAGAAACTCTGGCTGTGATAGGTAAAATTAGGGTAAGGGGGCGTGGCATTCCTATCAAGGGTCAGCAACAACAATAAAAAAATAGAAAAAAAATAGACCCCTTAGCCGATGTTTTCGGGCTAGTCAAAAATATACTATGACAAAGAACATAATCTTCAATGAAGAACAGAATATAGGTGATAATTATGGTAATAAGGCATCTATGTAATATAACAGTTAAGAATGATCTAGTTATATTTCAATATCAAATGGGAGAGAGGACATAAACAAAATACAAGGATCAGGGTGGTGGATCGTGGTACTTCTCTGTCATCGTGTATCTGGGTCATTCTCAAGGAAAGGCGCAATTCGTGCACGTGTCACTCGACCCGAATTTCATTCTAGCCGATCTTACGGCTGGAAAAATTCAGATTGTACGTAGTATTCAATTGGTAGAGTACGAATAACTTATTGCAAGCAATGTCTCGATTGATTTTTTCGGGTAAAATTTCACCAGAACCCTCAATTTAGGGTAAAATAGACCTGTCACTGGGTGTAGTGACCTTCTTGATACCACGATAAAGTTGCCAGAAATTCTTTTGTTCTACATTATTCGACGTTTTTGGCAAGCAGCTGCATCTGTTATTTCACTATCTGAATATATTGTTTACAAGGGCAGATTATCTTGTGAAAATGGCATGGGCAAAGGTCTGTCACTGGTTTTCCGGTCAGTGGTGTTACTGTAACTGAAATCGGAGCCAAAAAGCGAACGCTCAAATTAGAAACAAAGTTTTGCCACCAGACGTCTTCTTTTCCAAGCGCGGGTAAACTTGAGATTTCATACGATGTGTTTTATGAAACTCTTTTCAGTATTTCAGTCATTTCTAGCTCCGAATTTTCAGCGTATGTTTATTACCGGTCACTGGTGTTACGAGTCAGGATCAACATGTAGTGGCTCCTGAGTTAAAATATTAACTGATAATAAAGAAATGTGAGTATGAATTACAAAAGCATTGTTTTTGGACCGTCACGACAATATACGACGGAGCAACAATCAATTGCTTCCAAAATGTCAGTGGTGTTACCTGTCAGTGGTGTTACTATTTGTACGGTAACACCATTGACAATAATGATGATTTTGCTCCAAGTTTCAGTACAACTTGAATTTACCTTTCTTCCAGATAATACTAAGTTAAGGAGTCTTGTAATATACGTGTTTTGCCCCTAAATAGCTTTCACTCATGGCTGCATTTTTGCCTCTATGAACAAACTGGTCACTGTTGTTACACGAGGTCAGTGGTGTTACTCGAGGTCACTGGTGTTACCAGGTTGTCACTGCTGGTGTTACATTTCAGTTGGACAAATATTTGAAGAAGAAAAAGCAGTTTTATCAGAAGGCTTTTCATATACGTGTTTTGTTCCTAAATATTCTTCACTTGTAACTGCATTTTTCTGTCGATGAACAAATTAATCAACCTACGCGTTACACGAGGTCAGTGGTGTTACCGGATTGTCACTGGTGTTACGGATGCAAAAATCGTCTAGAAATTCAGAAACACTTGTCTGAGTTGTCCCATATTTCGAAAAAGAAACAAACTCGATTAGTATAAAGTCAGCATCAAGAATAAATAGGTTTATTATACAGAATCTACATGAATGGTTGATACATGCGGTCCAATTGGCTGATTTTGGTGAGCTAGGTAGCATAATTAGGATATTAAAAACAAACCTGTTTTCTTAACTTCAATATTTTTTCATCATTAGTCATAGTTACACGCAATGTATTGCCTAGCATATATGTATCTTACTATTTCTGTCCTCTTAGTGCCCAATCTACTGATCATTCTTGTGTAACACCACTGACATGATTGAAGACAACTCCACCGTTAAGTGTTACTAACAATTTATTATTGGGAATTTCTGCATTTATTGTATGCGTTATAAAGAGTTTTGTCAATGGAGACTGTTGAAATCAAATTCTGTAGTCATTGGTGATCTTGATTTTGAGGTATTTCCCCAAGTGAAAATGTGCCTTTCCGTGAGAATGACCCATCTATCGATATGAGATTTGCCTGGACTTGTGAAGATGCTTCTCCGTAGGAAGCTAATTGTCCGAGTATTTGTGCAGCTGAAAAGGCACAAGTCTGGACATATCAATGTTGTATGCATTGTCTCGTGATTCTTACATGGAGTATGAACCTGGATTGTTCACTTCTTCGATGGTGTTCTCGTCTTCGCTGTTCTGACTCGTTTTTGTGCCCAGGTTTTCTAGCTGTCGGGGCCGTCTTTGTGATTTCCAGTTTTCCGTCCTCCGAAACAACAGTACCGGTAATCAGAATAATCACAATGATTTCAGTATTATGATTCTCGAATGGCAGGGCCGTGAAGTAGCGTACGTGTGCGTGAATGGCAGGGCCGTGAAGTAGCGTACGTGTGCGTGCAAACTTACTTATATTTCTTTCTGAAAACATATGAAAATCGACGAGAGCCACCACGAGTTTGATAAAAAATAATTTGTCATTGGACAGGTAGTTACCATGGTTACATGTGGACCATGGGTAGTTTTGGTTCTGGTCAATCTTCATATATGATTACAGCAAAATATAGAAGGTATTTTCACCACAAAATCAGCAATTTTGCACAAATATACTACCGGTACTTCACAGCACATGCTATTCGAGAATGATAAGATTCAGTGTCTTGCAAGTTATGTATACCGGTACAACCAAATGTTGTATTTCATGCTATTCTGATTAGGAGAACTTCCACAAAGTCGGTATTATATAGCGAATATTGCAGGAAGTTTATGGATTGTTGCAAAACATTCTAATCCCGCGAGACTCAAGCAAAAACCCACTCTGGGGGCATTGCATCTTCGCATGTCCAAGTAGATACCTACACGCGTAGGTGGCGGAACGTTATTTAGTACCGGGTATAGTATTTAACTTGAAATGTGAAGATGGGGGCATTGCAGTACTAATCAAAGAGGAACTTCGGCCAGGTATACAAATTGTGCATCAAAATCACAAAGGTACGGAACCGTAGAGGGGACATGCACAATCTTTTTTTCGCGGAAAATTATCTCGTCCCACGAGATAATTATCTCATGCCACGACATAATTGTCTCGTCCCACGACAAAATTATCTCATCCCACGAGATAATTATCTCGTCCCACGACATAATCATCTCGTGCCACGACATAATTATTTCGTCCCACGACATAATTATCTCGTCCCACGACATAATTATCTCGTCCCACGAGATAATTATCTCAAATGATTGGGATCTCAATTGAAACACAAAACAAGTTCACAGAGAAAAAAAAAATAAGAAAAATTCATTCGAGGATGCAGGGAAGGGAGATGGAAGGGCTCCTCGACACTGGGATCAGTCTCCATCGGCTCTTCAAATCGGGGCGGCAGTTCGACCTCCATGGGTTTTTCCATTCGAGGATGCATTTCCATGGGAACTGAAATATCCGGTCTCGAGATTGGCGAGCGTGATCCGTGCATGACACTTTGGTGAGGTCTCAATTGACTAGGATGCTTAAAGACTATATCACACTCTGCACACGTATGCGTAGGTACTTCATGGCGTGCACGTGTGTAACGACGTAAACTGTCCAGGCGATGAAAGGGCTTCGAGCCAGTCGTACACGTGAACATTGTTGTAGAGTGTCTGCTGGATGGAACGTCAAATGTGCACGTCTCTAGGATACGCTTGCTTTTATGGACAGTAACGCCCGCCAACGCCAAGCTTAACGCTTCAACGCGCTGGTGAAAGAGCCCAGAAGCCCTGATTATCATGAAATTGACGCTAATTCATCGAAATGCAGTGACGCCCGTCAACGCCCGTCAACGCCCGTCTCAACACCTTAACGCCCTATCCCAACGCCTTATGCATTGTCGATCATCTATGGACGGACATCATTATGTTGGTTAAAGAAGATAATTTCCCGTCTTCAGCTGCGTCTCCATATGGTTTGAAATGCCTCATGCAGGGTCACCAGATTCTGGGCACGGGTAGTTGTGTTGGTATCCTCTTCGGGTACTATCTGTTTCTTATGTAGCAAAAGACATACCCGGGTCACCCATTGGATGTCATCTATGAGCGTGGTTAGATGACAACGCATGCGTTGGTGCTGAACGGTCTAGGTGATCCCACCTTGAGCTGTATCAATAATAGCATCGACTTGAACGTTGGCTCGACGTGACGCTTCGGCTAGAATATACTCGTTGTCGGGTTCAAAGTTCACATCAGGCAACGTGGACTCTGTAGTGCTCATGGTGAATGAGGAAGATGATGCCATGTGGGCTATTTATAGTGGGACGCTTTTGATCTTAATGATGCGTTAAAACAGGTGCTTCTTTTGTGCTATTGCTATGGCATACGCCGCTTTCCAGTTCATGCCCGAGGTTTTCAACATCGACGCTGTTCTTTCGTTTTTCATATGGACCAGGTTCTTGTTCAGCAATTTTATATGGGTCACAAGGTCGACATACTGCTGACGTAAAGCCCGTCGTAGTCTGGATACCAATGTGTTATGGGCTAAAATTGCGGCTTCCTCTTTCGTATAACCTTTGTGGTGAAACTTGTTTTCTGTGGCCCCCAATGTCTCGCTCATCTCGGCATCCATATTTCCTTTGAACACATCCTTCCATAGCCTCGAGTTCACGTTGTGTTCATTCCCTAGTACTTTGGGTTTGGGTTGGTCCTTCGGTGTTGGGTGATATTCCGGGACTGATGGTATGAAGGGAACCCGCTGTGTTGCTGCTGCGGAACAGGTGGGGGGGGAGGGGGTTGCTGCTGCGGAACAGGTGCTGCCAGGTGTGGAATCGGTGGATGGTGTAGGAGTATATGACGTTGTGGTGACCCCTCGCCGAGTGACAGGTGAGTCGTCAACCGGCGATCTTCGGGAGTATGAGCTTTTAAGTCTACGAACAGGTACCTGTACGGACGACCTGTCGCCCCTTGAAACGCCTGCATGAAATGGTCGATAAATTCGACTACCAAACACACGGATTTGTGCTCTGTCGATGGGATTGGAGAACAACACAAAGTATTGGCAGTTCAAGGCAATATCTCTGGACGCCTTCCCTTGAGGAGAGAGATTCTGGGTCAAATAGATGACGGACAGATTGCGATGATGGGACTCTTTGGTAAGCAAGTCGGCAACGTGTGAATTGTCCTTGGCCGCACTCATAAGATCATCTAGCACTACCACGTTGGTCTGCTCGGAATCGAAGTAATACGCTTGATCGATATCGTGAGGAATTCCTGAGACGAAGCTCACATTCTGTAACCTTGCAGTTTCGTACGCGGGCTGCCATTGGCTATAACATCTTACAACGCGTGTCGGAGCTGGGGTTGCCACACCTTCCTCTAAGAACTTCATCACCCATGACGTCTTTCCACATCCCGTAGGGCCGCTCACCGTCATCGTATAGGGATGCTCTACTCCACTTGGTGGGCCTAAAGCGGGACTCAGTGGTGTCTCTTGTCTATGCATTAGACGAATATATCTGAGCATATTGTCGTGACGAGAGTGTCTTCTTACAGAATGTACATGCAATCGACATGGTACCCGGTCGGAGGGTGAACACAGACTGAGGCTAATGGAGTACAAACGACCTTATATGACCACTCACTCACTCACTCACTCAGCATCGTTAGTGCGTCCATGCGTTAAGACGGGCGTTGGGCACGCCTCACTGGCGTTGGGCACGCCTCAATCACTCACTCACTCACTCACCTACTCACAACGCCTCACTCACTCACTCTCACACTCACTCACTCACTCACTCACACACTCACTCACTCACTCTCTCACACCCACACACAGGTAACTCTACCAGGTAGCCAGTCTGACTCTCCTCCACGAGCGCTGCCCACCTTACACGGCCTATTCGGTCCAGCGCAATTTCGAAACTGTCCTTTTTCTACTACTACCCTACAAGGCATGCGCAGAATGATGTGACTTCCAATAACAGCCACCAAACACGGATTCTCCTCCTACGAGCGTTGCCCACCTCACACGGCCGGTCATTGTAACCAGTAAAATGGTGCGTGTCAGAAGTGGTATTCGAACCCACGCCCCACATGTGCAGACCAGTATACCCATGCGCCGGGGAAGGCAATTTCATGGATCTTGAGACCGGCACCTTAGACCACTCGGCCATCCTGACAAACGCTGGTTATCGTGGTCATAATGATTCATATATAGTGCTATATTTGTACAATGGTTTTACAACATTGTGAAGTATAACGAAAAAGGTGCGTGTCAGGAGTGGGATTCGAACTCACGTCCCCACTTATGGCGCCTCAGATCACTCGGCCATTTTGACCAACGCTGATTATGATGGACATAATGAGTCATATATAGTGCTACACCCCACACGACCCAATCCGACCAATAGTGGTCCACCTCGACCCCAAAACGACCATTCCAAATGCATTTCCCCACAATTCCCTGTCTGCGCATGAGCGCCATAGCCTTACTCCCACTTCACGCTCACTCGCTCTCACTCACTCACTATCGTTAGTGCGTCATTGCGTTAAGACGGGCGTTGGGCACGCCTCACGGGCGTTAGGCACGCCTCACTCACTCACTCTCACTCACAACGGCTCACTCACTCACACTCACTCACTCACTCGCTCACTCGCTGTATGGCTATGTGGAGAAACTGAGGTTTCCCCACTTGCCATTTATGCTGGGCATACAGCTGGCGATATTGTCGGGGACCATGTTTGATGACGCTGTGGAAGGGCGGATAAAGGCTTATTGACCATTATATTCTCGGAGATGGCCGGACATTGCCGAAGATGACTGGACATTGCCGAAGATTGTCGGACATTCCTGGAGAATCAGGCGAAGCGACCACCGCGTATTTGAAGTCTCGTTGACATGGGACTACTTTCTGTCCGCATTACCGCCGGACATGACCGAATCACCGCGGAGGTCACTTCCGGTCACGTGATCGTCACCTTTGCCGGAACTATAGTGACCTTGACCTCTACGTCCAATCTACCTTGGAAATTTGCATGACCTTTGTGCTGTCACACAAGCAGCGCGTAGACAAAACTGATTCATGGAGAATGACGTGCGAAAAATATCGCACACGCTCGTTGACCCTCAAAATAGAAAGGACGGATTCTTACCTATTGACCTCAAAAATTTGCATACGACTCCTGTGATGTCACTTCCCTGTGCACCATATCCTGTATTGAGCGCATGCGCAGGGGTCAGAATTGACGTCACAGAGGTCATATGCAAAGTTTTTAGGTCAATTAGTAAGAATTCGTCCTTTCTCTACTACTATTACAGTTAGTATCTGTATTGAGAAACTATTTTGTCAAATATTTAATTCTCGCCTCACTAAATACCTGGAGGACACAAATGCTATATCTAGAAGTCAGATTGGCTATAAGCAAAACTGCAGGAAAGGTGATATTATTTTTGTATTAAGAACACCAGTTGACAAGTATGTCAAACAGGTTTCAGAGAAACAACTGTTCAGCTGTTTTGTCGATCTGAGTAAGGCCTTTGACAGCTTGACATATTTGTCCCCCGCCGCAACGCGGCCGGGGACTTTAAAATGGTTCTTGCTCCTTTGTGTCCGTGGATGTCCGTGGATGTCCGTCCATGCATGTTCGAAGCGATAACTTCCTAATGCTTCGTTGGATTGTTCCGAAATTCGGCATATGCATTCCTTGCGACAAGACGCCATTCGGTGTTGCATTTCAGCAACATCTGCCTGAAGGTGGCGCCACTGGGTTCCTTCTTTGTTTCTGTGGATGTCCGTGTACATCCGTGCATGTGTGTTCGAAACGATAACTCCCTAATTCTTCGTCGGATTGTTCTGAAATTCGGCATATGCATTCCTTGTGACAAGACGCCATTCGGTGTTACATTTCGACAACATCTGCCTGAAGGTGGCGCCACTGGGTTGCTTCTTTGTGTCTGTGGATGTCCGTGTATGTCCGTGCATGTGTGTTCGAGGCGATAACTCCCTAATTCTTCGTTGGATTGTTCTGGAATTCGGCAAATGCATTCCTTGTGACAAGACGTCATTCGGTGTTGCATTTCGACAACATCTGCCAGAAGGTGGCGCCACTGGGTTGCTTCTTTGTGTCTGTTGATGTCTGTGTACGTCCGTGCATGTCTGTTCGAATTTTTCGCAATCGATAACTTCCTAACACTTAGTTGCATCATTCCGATTACAAGGCCTGGCACATATGACATCAATGATTAAGAATACTGCCATCCTTGCGACAAGACGTCAGTCGGTATTGCATTCCAGCAACATTTGCCTGTAGGTGGCGAGACACTGAGTTTCGCGGAGACCATCTCCCAAATCGTTAGGACTGTACATGTACCATGATACAGGACCAGAAGGACAAAAATTGCACCAGGTTGCTTATGGCTGACAACAGGGTGGATTTATTCCTAACAGCTGATCTCAATTCAAAAGCTGTGCCCACACATTGATTTTTTGGATTGATTGTGGTTTACTGGGTTAATCAATCTTGGGACCTGGGCTGATGAGCCCCATAAATTACAAGGCCTGACACATATGACATCAATGATTAAGAATACTGCCATAGCAGTGTTTATTTCCAAAAAAAATAAAATAATACTTTAATTGTTCAAAGTAATCGTAAACACTCAAGTAAAGTTTCCATCAAATGAAAGACCATTGCGAACAGTGTCAGAAAATATTTATTGTAATTTTTTACGATTTTATTACACAAGGGTAAATTGCAAATGAAGCATGGTATTCTTTGGTGGTCCAGTGACATCACACTGCCTTAACACATATAATGTCTGCAAAAGATTTGAAATTAATATGGGTGAAATAATATTGCTGAATGTGGCGTTAAGTTCAAGCCCCTCACTGTGTGAACTGACACCAGTCTGAATAGCTAGATGTGAGGTATTAACGTTTAGGTAATTTTACAAGAGACTAGTATAAAAATGGCTCGCTTTCTATCATTGAGAACACGAAGGAGAATCTGTCTATTCGTTGACTTATGACTTCAACTAATCATGCTACTGGATTATATAATTTCACTTTGTCATATTTATTCACCTAAAAGACCATTTTGAACTAGCGATACCTGACATATTTTCATGTTTACCAAATTATACATTATTCTAAACATATTATGAAGCTGCGCATCTGAAAACCCATCCAATCAGATAAAACAGTTTTGTCATTCATTTTAGCCAGCAATCAACATTCACTCAACCTTTCTGAGTTGATCTTAAAACTTGGGCAGGCAAAATGATCATTTTCCATCTAGCGCCTATGAAGAAGTACATGTAGGTCAACATCAACAATACTTAAAGATATTGCTGCCATTTCGGCGGGAGACCTAGCATCCTCTGGTTGCTTGTTTGCATTACTGTTAAAGGTTAGAAAAGCCATCCTCGCGAGCCAGTGTATCAATCGATAGGTTACGATCGATAGAGATTTAGGGATTATGATCTGGACTTGTGCAGATGAGAAAAGTTGGAATTGTCGGTTATTTCTATGAAGTCATTAAAAGCATGTACGAAGTATCGATATAAAGTGTCAGAACTAGCATAGGCCTGTCAAGCACATTCTCTATCAGACAAGGAGTTCATCAAGGAAATGTATTTAATTTATATGTTAATGGCTTTATTGGTGGCCTCGATATCAAACATGTGCCAATTCTATTTGATGAATATGTCAATAATCTTTTATATGCGGATGACATTGTTTTGTTTTCAACCACATCTGAAGGCCTGCAGAACCCGCTAACTGTACTGCACAGCTACTGTGATGAATGGGGACATTAATTTTAAAAAAAACTAAATGTATTGTGTTTTCGAAATCTGGTAAAATATCAATGCCACGTATGATGATTGGTAACCAGGAAATCGAAATTGTTGGTCTTGTAATACATGCAAATGGAAACTTTGCTTCGGCACAAAAGAACCTTGCACATAGGGCTAAAAAGCGATTAGTTACCATCGTTGATCTTTTACCAAGTACAGCTCTGAAACTTTTTGATTTCCTGGTCCGCCCTATTCTGACCTACAAGTATGGTTAGCATATACACTCAGCTGTGATAATTTGTCTGACTTATTTACAAAACGCCTCAATTCTAACTCAAAACAAATAGAGCGCCGCAGTAGGACATTAGTGACTCTACTCGCACTGCTAGGAATCCATATTGGCATCCATGTTGAAAGTACAGTATCACGCCGAACAGCGCATGTCAGCGGTATGACGTCCGTTACCATGGTTACCATGGAGATCAGCTTGAGACGAAATACCAGGAGAAACATCTTAAATTATAAGAGAATAGAATCAAGGGTATATCCATTCATTTAGATATATATTTTATCTCCTGATAGGGGAGAAATACGAGGACTATGTGGGCGGAAACACATCCTATAGCATGTGGTGTGCCTCACGTGCTCTGTATCACAGCTTACACCGGAGCGGTGAAAAATCCTTCCACCATTAATGCGAGAGGTATACTTCGACGGAATAGGCCGAGCAGTCGCGAATGATATGTTATTTGGATGATATATTATTTAGGCCGCGGTAGATCTTAATGGGTCCGTGTAACCTTGCACAATTCAATTTTCGTTTTTTGTTTTTGGTTTCTCAAAATCAAAAATTGAAATTTGACCGTCAATTTTCAATTTTTGTTTTTCGTTTTCGGTTTCTCAAAATCAAAAATTGAAATTTGACATTCAATTTTCAATTTTCGTTTTTCGTTTTACTTCGCGCAAAAATGAAAATCGAATATTGGAAATTGCTTCGACTTGTCCGTTTTTCGTTTTTTGATTTTAACTTTGACGCGTCAGTGTTAAGTGCACACGCTCAATGCTTATGGTGTCACTTTCGATCTGCGGAGTAGTATAGAATGCGCAAATCGGATTGTTTAGGCAGGTGTGGAGCATAATATGGAAAACCAGCAGGGGGAAAGATATGGGAGTTTCACTACACTATCGATCCCTGAAGCCAGACATTCGAGATAGATTATAATGGGTCAACTGCGCATGTACATAAGCGATAAGGCATTCGTGCAGCAGGTGTGAAATATTATATGGAGAACAACGGGGTTGATACACATGGGAGTTTCATTAAATTAGGGTAGAATAATAAATACTTGGTTACCCTAATCATAACCCCCGAAGGAACTTCCCGCACTTAAAGCGTTGAAGCGTTTTTGATGCTGAACGTTGACAGGCATCTGAACGTTCCAACGACCCACGTCCCAAAAATAGAGAATGAAGATTGAACCGGAAGCGTTGAAGCATTCAGACGTCTGGCATCAAACGTGGCGATTGTGTGCTTGTTTGAAATGGTGGTTTACGGGCCGCTTGTCATATACGGATTTCGCGGCCCATCACCGCGATTCTTACTGTTATTGGTATTAAATCTTTGTTGGTATCTTTCAAATCAATAACAAATAGCGGTTGTGTGCATGAATGCTGTTCGCTTTTGTAGCGCTCTAAACATCTATTTTTAGAAATTAGAATATCTAAAACTGCGTCCTGATTGGCTCAGACCCCAATGCCAATAACCAATGAGAACAGCGGGATGCCATCTATCCAGACCTGTCTGGTGCATCTTCACAAGTCCAGGTAAATCGTGAATCCTCGCGCAGGGTTTACCTGGACATTTTTGGTGATTCGAGTGAGTTCTTGAGTCGTTGCCTCAATCTCGAACATTTCATCCCCCGAGGTTATTTTAAATTAGAAGATACCCCTTGATCTTTTTTTTATCCAGAACTACCGTGGGCAACGAACCAAGGCAATGTATAGATACCCTAACAAATCGATCAACTGGCTCCCGAGGATGGCCTGGTGGGCCACATGCCTCCCACGCTCCTCTTATACGACACGATTTGCGTTTTCCATTCTACTCCTCGTACCGGAAGTGACATCATAACTCGTTCACGTGCGAACTTGACATTGATACGTCAAAGTTAAAAACAAAAAACGAAAAACGGACAAGTCGAGGCAATTTTCAATATTTGATTTTCATTTTTGCGTGAAGCAAAACAAAAAACGAAAATTGAAAATTGACCGTCAAACATCAATTTTCGTTTTTTGTTTTTGTAATCCCAAAATCAAAAATTGAAAATTGACGTTCAAATTTCAATTTTTGATTTTGACATCACAAAAACAAAAAACGGAAATTGAAAATTGACGGTCAAATTTCAATTTCTGATTCTGAGATTACAGAAACAAAAAACGAAAATTGAAAATTGACGGACAAATTTCAATTTTTGATTCTGAGAAACCAAAAACGAAAAACGAAAATTGAACTGTGCAAGGTTACCCGGACCGACAAATTTCAATTTTTGATTCTGAGAAACCAAAAACGAAAAACGAAAATTGAACTGTGCAAGGTTACCCGGACCTTAATGCTTTCAATGTTTTGACAGCATAAAGATGTGCAATACGAATGTCCCTGACGTTAAATATCGGCAAATAATCAATTTTGTAACCATTTTCAACAGAGTCATGCATTGGTGATAGTGAGATCACGACTCTAACATACCTAAGGCAGCAAATAGATGCTATAAAAAACGAACCGTTCTTCTCAGAGCTTGATTTTCATATCACTGAGGAGGAAGTCCGATCAGCTATAAAAACTCTCAAGAACGGTAAATCTGCTGGTCTTGACAGTATTACAAATGAGATGATTAAAGTGTCCTGTCCGTCCTTACTGCGGGTATATCGCAATTTGTTCAACCACATTTTAACTTCTGGGCTCTTCCCCACTGCATGGGCGTCTGGATATGTTGTACCGATACACAAGAAAGGCAGTAGGACTAATCCTGACAATTATAGGGGGATCACGATTAATAGTTGTTTAAGTAAGGTCTTCACAACCATCCTTAATAATAGGCTGCAAGCCTTCTTGGATTCTCACGATATTTTGACAGATCATCAGTTGGGTTTCAGAAAACGTGCGCGTACTACTGACCACATGTTCATCCTAAATACACTAATAGACAAATATATAAAGAAACAAAAAGAGCCACTTTATGTGTGCTTTGTCGATTTTCAGAAGGCATTTGATAGGGTGTGGAGAGATGGCCTCCTGTTTAAACTCTTACGATGTGGTGTGAAGGGCAAATTTTTCAATGTTATCGAAACTATGTATGCCCACAGCTCAGCTTGTGTTAAAGTGGGCAATTATCATACAGAGTTCTTCAAGTGCACTGCGGGGGTTAAACAAGGCGAGGTGCTCAGTCCTCTATTGTTTAACCTCTACGTTAATGATCTCCCTGGTGTTCTAGGTATTGACCAGGATACTCCCACTCTTCAGTCATACCCTGTAAATTGCTTAATGTATGCCGATGACCTGGTGATAATATCTAAATCCGCTAATGGCCTACAAACCACTCTGGATAAGCTGAGTGTGTATTGTTCCGAATGGAAAATTGGACTCAACATCAATAAAACTAAGGTCATGAAGATAAGTGGTAACGGTCACAAATGTAATATTAAATTTGCCTTCATGGGGAAAGTCATTGACATGGTCCAGCAATATTCTTATCTTGGTATAATCTTTAACTCTTCCGGCACTTGGTCACCCGCTATGAAGAATCTACATGACAGGGGATTGAAGGCCTTATATAAACTTCGCTCCTTGATGAGGGACGGGGAACTTGGTGTCCCCACAAGCCTTAAATTGTTCGACCAGCTGATCAGACCCATCTTGACCTATGGGTCCGAAATTTGGGCTTTTGGGGGTATTAACGCGCGTCAAGTGCATAAATCATTCGGCCTAGAGAGGTTTATCGATCAGCTGCCCTGTGAGAAATTGAATTTGCAGTTCTGTAAGTACACCCTTGGTGTTAATAGAAATGCTGCCAATGCGGCAGTACGCGGTGACCTCGCACGATATCCTTTGGGCATTGAGATCACCATTGCCATGCTGAATTATCATGACCATATAAAGCAGAGCAGCAATAATTTGTTAAATGCTGCATATGAAGAATCGGACCGCCTTAGCAAGGATGGGTATATGTCATGGATTAAACGTAAAAACGTCATATTGAACGAGTTAGGAATATTGAATGACCATAACGGCCAAACTGCGCTCATTAGGCAAAAACTGCAGACACGATACGATGATTTCTGGAAGACGACCCTCGACTCAAATCTTGGTAACAGTAGGGGCAAGCTTCTCATATACAAGCAATGCAAGTCTACATTTATTTTGGAAGATTATTTATTAGATGTTAAAAAATCCCTTGACCGTTCCAGTATTGCCAAACTCCGCACCAGCAATCACAAACTTGAAATTGAGACTGGTAGATATACAGTGCCTTTCACTACTAAAGATAGGCGTTTTTGTCATTGGTGCCGGGCCTCTGGGAGTGAACAAATCGGAGACGAATTTCACTTTTTGATGGAGTGCCCCAGATGGACTGATCTCCGTGGAAAATTACTAAAAGCTGTGGATGATGTATGTCCGAGGTTCCATCTGCTCGACATACATTCACAGATGATATTTATGATGTCAGCTGGCGGTACTGTCTCCAAACAACTTGGAAAATTCTGTTCTACCGCTTTCACCTCTATGGCCGCCCCATAATCCACCGTGTAAGCCGTATTAAGTGTTATCTGGGACGAGTATAGATAATATTTAATATTCGTCCCAGGTGTTATGAAACAGAGTGGCTCCCCTGAGATTGTGTATAGACTTATAGTGCTTAAGCATGTGGTTTGAGTAGTTGAAATGTTTGTAGATTATGTTATTTGTTATAGTGCTTAAGTGTTAGATTGTGCTGTCTCTAGGTTACATCATATAGAAAGTAGTTTTGTGATATTACCTATAGCTAGTCCAAACTCCGTTGTTAGCCGTCCTCATATATACACATGTCTTGTCTGTATACTCTCTATATGTGCACTTGACCCGAGACGGGTGTGAATGTGAATAAATACAATATACGTGGGATCCATGTCACTACTTTGTCAGCTAGGCCCCGCCTTACATCATCGCTTCAAGGAACTTTTCCGTCTTTATTAACAGTCAACATTCAGTTATAAATTTGAAACACTTGAGTAGTGTAGTTACGGAGAGAAAGAGAAATTAAGGTTTAACGTCGCGTTCAGCAATATTTCAGCTATTTAGCGACGATCAACAAAATCCTAAGTATTCAAGCAATGCAACTCATTAAAACATACACTCAATAAAACATATCCAACAAACGGTTTTCTCTCAAATAATCCAAGACACAGTTACCAATGTTGGCAACTTGATTCCCTTGTATACTTATGACGATAAGGCGTGGTCTTCTCAGTGGGATTTTAATCATTTAAATATTGTAAGTCATTTTATCAGACCATGCTTTTTAATACAGGATAGAATAGTGATGATATTATTTCCTGACCCGATCCGACTCAGATACCGTATTTCAGATCGTGAACCCAGAGTCATTCTGAGTCATTTCTCAGGATTTTGAGATTTCTCAGTACTTGTTTTGCTTGGGAAAGAGCACTTCTGTCAATATGGCGGATCAGGAGATACTCTTTCAGCATAGACAGGATAAACACTTGATCAGACAAGACAAAATTTGATCAGACATGTCTGTCTTCTATTTCAGACTCTGTGGACATAAGGCTCATTAAATGTAATTCCTGTATCACCAGGTAGGTCAAAGTGGAGTGGGTGGGCGATAGCGACAATTGTGTCATTAGTGGTTGCTACAACGGTCATAGAAAACCGACATCACCGCGTCCCACTAGCCCGAACACATCGGCTGAATTTACGCTGTATTGATTAATTACTGTTAATGCCTCGGACTCCAGCGTGACAGAAAAATTTGGCCACGCCCCCTCACCTTACACTACGGAAGCATAGAAGGAACATGAAAAAAAATCAACATTATCTAGGACTCCGAGATAATTTTTTCGGACCCATTATTGCAAGCTCCCCTTGACAAAACTTTTTTTTACCATTTATAGCAGTAAGACTAGAATATATTTGCACAAATTTTGTGTCCATGTCAAAGTTGTATAACATGACAAGACAATCCTATAATTAAAACACTGTAAATCATCCAAACACCAAAGATACGATGGATAATTCTGAAAATTTAGAAAATCTGTTTACTTCAATTCTCCATAGATATTACAAATATAACAGTATTTTGCACTCTTGATGGTAAAATCACCTAAAATGTTCAAATACAATTGCCCAGCCTCTTGTGCTCATGGTGCTTGTGTTGGAGAAAGTCCCAATGTTCAGTCACAGACAGGGTTGCAAGGTCTTTCCAGGTCGGTGCATCATACCCAAGTTCATTCGCAAATATTCTTTAAATGCTGAAGAAAATATTTGGGAAACGTTGGAGAATAAATGGAGGTCACCTATAATTCGAACCCCAATTAATGCTGAAGAAAATATTTGGGAAACGTTGGAGAATAAATGGAGGTCACCTATAATTCGAACCCCAATTGTTATGCAAATACTCAAATCTCTCAAACCCCCAGACAAAAGTTTCAGTCAGTCCAGTTTGTCAGAGGTAACCTGCCACTCGTTTACATTCACTGCACTTGATTTAGTGGTTTACATGACTGTCTGGCCAGTATTATGAATATTCAACCCAGAAATACTTTTGAAAAATTCAAACAACCATATTTTCAAAATATTTTCCATTACCGGTATATTGTAAAACCTAAGCTAACCTGGTTAGCTATTATTTATAAAAAATGTTTTGCTGTCTTATATCTCTTCGACACGGGAAAAGCATTTCTTTGAAATACGTTTCAATATTGCTCTACACATGGGAGCTCCAGCTTGTATCTGTTATATTTTATCAAATTCTGAGTGCTTAAATGGATGCCATAACAAAGGAAGGCCTTACGATTTTATTTATTAGATTCTTATGTCGTATAGTATTCATGGACCCGCCTGATAATGCCTCGAACTGAGCGGCGAGCTCTCTTGTGTTGGAGGCAACAAAAGGACATGAGCCTGAACTGATCAACCTGTGATTGCAATTTGCAGGTGTGCTCTATGGTCAGTTATGGAGGATCATTTGCTCTCTGGGGTGGTAATTCTTACTTCTACCAGCAAACGTATACATGTACGATCAAGGGATACAATGGCACACGCTGCGGGTTGACCATTATAAATACTGCGTATTATTGCTTAGACCCTACTATCGAATTACCAATAAATAAGCCACATCGTAATCCCAGAAGTATCGCATATTATCGCATATTCGTGCCATGCAGGCGTGAGACTGAAGGGCAGGTTCACGCACATGCGCCTTTTTTCAAGAGAGCCAACAACGCCAGGGTATTTTGTCGAAGTGTCGGTTCAACAGTCCAAGAAATTCGCACAATAAATGTTGTTAGAATAATTTTAGCATTTTAGCGCAAGTAAGCTTCCCAAGATGGTGGCTTTGCTGGCTCTCGTGAAAAAACGCATGTGAGTGAACCTGCCCCTCTAGCGAGAAAAATGTGAACCTACAGTACTCGCTGATTGGCTGGATCTCACCAAGAGCAAGGTCGTTGGAACAATCCGCCATATTGACAGAAGTACTCTTCCCCAAGCAAAACAAGTACTGAGAAACCTCAATTCGCGAGAAGTTCTAGCAAATCCCCAGAGTAAATTCGTCATAGTCCCAGCAGACAAAGCTCTAAATAATTTAATATTCATATGTAAATATTACCATTACCAGGTGCTGGTTAAAGAATTGAGTGTAGACATATCATCAAATACGTCTACTTACTCCCAAACTGCATTTACTCTGGAAGATTTATTTAACAATCACAAAACGTTTCTCAGGGAAAGAGGTATTTGTCTTCCAACCAATCATAATGACATACCTAAAGTATACTGGACTCCCAAAATGCATAAATCACCATACAAAGCTAGCTTCATGGCTGGTTCTAGAAGCTGCACCACCAAGCTTCTTTCAACCTTATTGACGAGGGTCCGTCAGGAGGTACAAGCATTTTGGGAAAGGTATTGCGCCATTTTTCTAAGAACTCGCGTTTAATGTATGTGGATATTGAAAAACTCAAAATGTCTTACGGAAGAACTTGATGCTAAAGGTCACATACCGTACAGACATGGGATTTCTCGACTCTCTATACTACAATCCCTCATCAGGACCTTATTGACCGTCTAAGTTCATTAACAGTATCTGTGTTCAAGAAAACTGAACGTAGATATATTAATGTCGGAAGCCATAAAACATTCTTTAGCTCTACAGCATACAGGAGATATCTTTCATGGGGTGTTTCTTTGTTTATAGAGTTGCTTGAATTTCTCATTAAAACATCTATGTGAAATTTGGCAACACAATATATCAGCAGCATATGGGTATTCCAAAGGGTACTAATTGTGCACCCCTATTGGCTGACCTGTATCTGTTCTCTTATGAATATGACTATATGCAGGCGGTTTCAAAAACCGATCCATTCATAGCCCGTTCCTTCTCATTCACCAAACGCTATATAGACGATCTTCTCGCTGTGTATAATCGCTATATAAATGACGCAGTGAAGGGTATATATCCACCTTCACTGGATTTGAAGGAAACTACAGATAGCCCTACAGGCACATCATATTTGGATCTATATCTCTATAAAAATGAAGCGGGCATTCTCTCTCGTCGACTTTATGACAAAAGAGATGATTACAATTTCGATATCGTAAACTATCCCTTTCTGGACAGTAATATTCCAGTGGGACCTGCATATGGCGTATACATATCTCGCCTAGTAGCATTTGCTAGATCCTGTGTTAAATGTGACGATTTTAATCAACGTCACAAAACATTGTTGCAGAAACTTATAAAACAGGGCAATTCCAACAAGCGCCTCCACTCAAAGTTTCTCAAATTTCGCGAACCATATCGCATGCTGATAGCAAAATACGAGCATAGCGTGCAAGATCTATGGCGTTACGTTTCGTAACTTGTGTCTAATTCCGCTTAACCCGGGGCTAGGGGTCGTATGAACACCTGTACTTCATATGAACAGTCACAATCAAAGCGTGACTAAGCTACATCATTCTCTAGATGACGACTTTACAGCGATTATTATGGATTAAGAATACTGATCAGCGATACGGATTTATATTTTTGGAACATCATGATGTCTTGTCGGCATCATTGAAAACTGTTGACCGCTTCTCTCTTGCAGGAAACTAGCCTATAATACTATGATTGTCCTTTTGAATTTGGTGCTAATACTGTTATATGGAATAGATCTTTGGATTATGGACGCGGATATTCTTTAATGGACGACGGCTGAATTATGAATGACGGACTGGACGCTTGTAATCGCGCCTGGCATGAATGTGCGGTAATATGGCTTATTATACGTAGATCACAGGTAATACATCTTGTGCACAGGGTTTGACATTCGCTAATATAAAGATTAACATTGTAGCTTCGAGTTCTTTGGTTCCTGTTATGCCTAAAACACCTCAGTAGTATACAGCAAGGATATTGACTCATTGACCTTTGACCTCAAAAATTTGCATATCGTGACATGGAGGTCAAAGGTCAATGAGTGCACTTGAGCATGTGCTGACCTGCATCCTCTCATCCCGTCCATCATCTGACCTTGGATCATGTTTAGACATGTTAGGGGATTCCTCCGCGGTGATTCGGTTTGGCGGTGATGCAGTCTGCCTCCGCGGACAGAGGGTATGTCTGACTGTATGGAATGCATGTACTGACTTGTGTCTGGGATTTTTCCATCACGGGGTGTGCGCAGGTGTGTGGTATGACGTCACTTCCGGTCTGCGTGAATCGAGCGTGACCTGGGTATGACTGCATGGGATGTGCTTGGTTCTGGGTTTCCATCACGGGGAGGTCACGTGATAGTTCAAGGTCATATTGAATGATAGGAATGCATGTACTGACCTGTTGTGAATATTGACTCTCATTGATCTTTGACCTCAAAAATTTGCATATTGGGGCGAAAAACTACCTCCGAACACAGAAGAGTTCCAATTGTGACCTTTGACAGCCAATCAGAAGCGAGTATTTTGATCTCGTCTGACTGTATGGAATGCATGTACTGACTTGGTTCTGGGGTTTTTCCATCACGGGGAGTGCGCAGGTGTGTGGTATGACGTCACTTCCAGTCTGCGAGTATAGAAAGAGTAGTAAATAGCTTATTGACCTCTGACCTAAAAAAATTGCATATCGTGACCTTTGACAGCCAATCAGAAGCTGAGCTGTCCTGCTGCTGCTGTTGGTTTTAATAGGTGTTCCAGGCCTTGGGCGGTCGTGTCCGGCGTCGTGTTCGTCACTGTGACTTGCTACGTGTCACGGCTCTGGAGATGTGGGGTGTCTTTATCAAGGGTGGTTTTTTAAACGAGAGAAAAGAAGGTGCCGGTCGTGGTGGTGTTTTGGGGGGTGACTCTGGTTCCCACTCGGCTTCCCAAGAAGGTAGTGGGTCACCCGGCGATTGCTGGATCCGCTGCATCCAGGCCCAGCGCTGGGGGTTCCCCACCAATTCCTGTGCTACATGCATGTCTTTCAAGCCTTGAGCGAAGACCTCTCATCCTCGAAGATCCGTGTGCGACCTGCGTTGACGCATCAGGTCATTCATTGAAGGGATTCCCTAGAGATCACATGTCACAAATTCAAAAGAAATAAGAAAAAAATCTGTGAACTTTGGTACTAGTTTCATTAAAATATTTCACTCTTTTGTCGAGTTACGGCTGTTTGAAAACCGGCAAGAGCTGTTCAGACAACTTCAGCAGTGACGTCACGGCAGGAACAAGTCGAGCGGTCGTCTTGATTTCTGCATCTCTTAACCTGCATATCGCCATTTCACGCTTCTCCAAATTTGCCAATTTTAAGTCATCTAGAAAGCTTTTTTATTCAAAATGCCACGACGGTGTGTCGTGGGAGGGTGTGGTAACACTACAGCTTGTAGTGTGAGTCTCCACCAGTGGCCAAAAGACACTTCAATACACGGAGCGTCGGGGCGTGCTTCCGTACTCGCGCAGACATCATGTACAACTAATGCTAGCACCCACAACTCTGCTCTTTTTATCTACCTACCTCCTGAATATTGAACAGAGACAAAGTCAACCATGAAGTTGTATTAATTCTTTCATTATCCCCATCATCAAACACACACCCAGCTGGGGGAGCCACTGTGGATGTGGTTACATTATTTTTGCATGTACACGTACATGGTGGGTCTCTCCGGGAAAGATTCCGGTGCGTAGTCGAAGGTGATCGGTGGTGGCTTGCTTGAGGTCGAAGAACATATACCCGTGCTGAGGGATTGTCGCATCTTCAAAGGCTTCCAACGCAAACGGTGTGCGGCCGGGATACATCTGTCTCGCCAGGTGCAGCAGTTGAGTGGTATCTCTCGGGTTTTTGAAGACGACCAGGTAGTGGGCATTTAAGCTGATGTTTGTTTGTTCTTTGTTTTTGTCGGGTTTACCAAGGGTAAACCCTACATTAGTATCACTTTTCAGTTTTTCTTTTTTCTTCTGCACATGTGTAGTTTTGATCTCCTGCCCGGAGACTGTTCTCATTTGATGCCCCTTACAGCATTCACAACAGGCCTCGCACAAGCCATGCAATTCCAGGCGCTAAGAGTAATGGAATTTCGTTGAAAGGACATGGAAAGTCAGAGGAAATATATGTACAGAGTCCGGGAAAATGAGTGGAAAAAGCTAAGTTATTCTCTGAAGTTCAGCGAAATTTATTGCGGAATAAAAATCCAAACAGCCGTGAAACGTGTTTGCTGGTGACCCTTCGCCAGATTGGAACGAGGTCAGACAGCTCATTTACATATTTTGTGTAGTCCATTGGTTGAACTAACTCGTGACTGTTTCCCACTGAATTAATATTCATATTCTGTGACGTGTATTGGTCGAGGTCATAATGTCGACAGCTGATTGGCTCACGCTCTTGACATCTGTACTAATTTACGTATCAGAACAGTCGCCATTTGAACTGGTCAAATTGCAGTCGCCATTGTTCGTTGGTTTGGAATTTAGCTTTGGGCTAATTTTGCCGATGCCGGGAAAATGCAAATTTAGTGAACATTGGCTGAGACTGGATGATTATAACTGTGGTTGTCCCGTCACGGTGAGAGGACAGCAACGTACACGGTGTGTCAAACAAATGTGGATCTGTCCAATATCGGCGATGGTCCTTTACGGAGCCATACAAAAATTACAGGATACACAAACTTTACACACATATTCTTGAGGTTGTTCTATAACTATTACTTTATGAATTATTAACGAATATGAATTTTAATATTTTTGAACATTTTTCAATCTTTGGTAAGCTACCTTACAACAAAAGTTATGATTCATATATAGTGCAAGATCACAAAGATGATCTTCACTTTAGATAGGGAATCGTCCTCAATGCGTTTTTGATACACACAGCTGGTGGGGCTAATTTTTGTCTAAAAAGCACCAAATTGACCATTTGAATAGATAAAGATAAAGAATAATCAAGACCTACAGACAAACACAACCAGACTTACAGTGGTTCAAACCTGCCGTATTTTGCACTTTTCGGTGCATTTACAGTCGACATTTTCTCTCCAAAATTCTCGTTGCAAAATTATGACACCTTTAACCAAAATCATATTTAGACTTATTTGTTGGTCAAAATAGCTAAAATTGGTTTTGGTTAAAGGTGTCCTATTTTTGTAACAAGAGAAAATCCGCACCGAAAAGTGCCTAAAAATACGAAAATAAGCCAACTTACCAACTTTAGTGAGCCATAAATCCGTGTTCGTGCATCTGCAGTCCTTCATTATTTCGGGTCTTATAATTCAGCATGAAGGCTGTACAAAATAGTCCATTTCATATCCCTTTGATAAAAGTGAAAGTTTGGCCCTTCAAACCGAACAGCTTGAGGACGATTCCCTATGTCAAGCGAACACCACCATTCTTCCCAAATATGGGACTAATAAACTCCTCTGATGCAAGTAAACCCGACATCAGTACTTTAAGTACTTTGATTACTGAACAGATTCTGCACAATGTAGATGATGCTGAGCCGTCGATGATGGCTGCCTTTGGTAAAGAGTTGGGTGACGCGCGCATCCGTCTCCGCCATGAGATCATCCAGAACCACCAAGGTGTCCGGTTCCAAATCGGCCAGGTTGGGCACCTCTTCCCACTTCCCTTATATGTGTTGTAATTCCACGAACGTGATGTGGGGCATTGCTGCATACGCTGCCTGCCATTCTCCATAACACCACACGACTCGGGCAATGGGTGGGGTGATCATGCTGCCGGCGAGTTGAAGGAGCTTCCTGACGAAGTGCGTTTTGCCGGAGCCCGTGGTAACCCGCTCTTGCAAATTTGGTACGAGTGAACCGGGGTGGTGATGGGTACAACGTCGGTCGCCGTTGTCGATGGGTGTTCACTGTAAGTGATGAAATCCGGTCGGTTTTCAGACGTAGTGGGTGTACTTGGTGTAGAGCTCGATGTGGACTGTATACTTGGTGTGGAACTCGATGTGGCTTGTACACGTGGTGTGGTGGTGATGACTGGGCTCGTTTCGATCACGGGGTTGACTGGTGTAGAGAAGGTCTGTAAACTGGTTTGACTGCCACTCACAGCTGGAGTTCTAAATTGGCTAAGTAGAGTGCTGAGATAGGCTACGTCGTAAAACACACCTGCGTACAACACATTCAGCAGGGTTAGCAATATCACCACAAAGCCCACTTGCGCTTTGCGCGTTTTGGGAGACGCTGTGTTCAGAGGTACCTGCTGTTTGTCCATAGCACCGTGGTCGAACGTGGAATGAAGGATGACGGTAGTGGTGCCTGGCTTTATAGTCGTTTCACCTGGTTGGCCGCGACCCAGGAATTGAAGGAACTGGGCCAGCCTTGCCATTTGACGAAATGAAACAGTTTGCCACGTCGACGTTCCGTTTTCAAAATCTGCTCCACTGTGTAGTAGTCTTGCTTTGTTTTTACGACAGGCTGTAATTCCGTCTCGTAAAACGTCCCTAGCAACGGTTCCCCTTGAAGATCTTCCAGTAGATAGACTCGCTGCTGTCGGGGTAGGCGCCGTTTAATCAGGAAGTGCTCATCGCTCCAGTTGGGCAAGTAACTTTTCTCAAATTGACCTTTGACTTTACTGATCCGTACAGGGTCCCCGACCTTGAACACCTCCTTCGGTGTTCGCTGCGATTGCCTGGGGTACAAGACACGCCGGACTTGGGCTTCATTGCGTTGGGTCGGGGTAATGGGGGCTCTCTCTATACTCCGGTGATAGGCTCGATTGTAACCACTCACAAGTTTCGGGAGAACATCGATGTACCGCCTTGTATTCTTATAGGTGAAATATTTATACATGCGGCCTTTGAATGTCCTGTTGAACCTTTCCACAACGGAAGCCTTGGTCTCGTTGTACGTATGGAAGAAAAACACCTTCTGGGCTTTCAGAAACTGTTGGAACGATATGTTGAGGAATTCCGTGCCTTCGTCGGTTTGAAAATACAAGGGTTTGCGCCCGGTCTTGAAGATGTCCTTGAACGCCGCTATGAGATTCGCCCCCGTTTTCGTCCGGATGGGTACCACCCACGCAAACTTCGACAGAATATCGATGCACATCAAGATATACCGATTCCCATCGTTGTGTTTGGCAACGGCGCTCATATCGACCAAATCCGGTTGCCACTGGGCATCTATTCCTCCCACGATGACCCGGTTCCGTAGAAAATGGCGACGGACAGATCGATGTAATGTATAGGTGTCTTGTTTTTTTAACCAATCTCGGAATTGGGCACGTTGAATCCCCTGGGGTTTGGCTGCTCGATAGAGAGCCGACAATGCACTATAGGCCGCCGGACTGTCAGGACTGTAATATAAGTTATCCAACACTTTTTCCAGCTCTTCATGGTGACAAATGATGATGGACCCTGGCTCTATCGTTTATTTATAACGGTATATCTTGGGTCGGAGTTTCTTTCTGATTTTCTTCTCCGGCTTCTGCCAGCATATTGTCCATGGTAAATGACCAGTCCAACTCGTCTGATGACCGCTCTTCCTCCGTAAGCACTTGATCCACATCTGCCATGGCATCTTCCAATGCAGACCATACAACAGGGTGAAGGGTAAAATGCACTGTACCCCCATCTAGCCTAGCCAATTGAGCAAAGAAGGGGCCACGTCGGATGTACACATCGTGACACAAGTGGATGAGGTCGCCTTCCAGTTCACCAGACAACACCCGTTTGAATCTGGTCCAGCCCTCCCGGGACAGACGAATATGAGCCGGGCACGGTTGTGTAGGGTCTGCATCACAGATGTCTCCTACCTCCTAATTGATAACGACCTTATCCGCATAGACGTGCAGGAAAACCTCGGGGGTCAAGCTGAGAAACGCCCGTATTATATGCTCCGTCATGGTCAGTACGTGAATGGTACACGCTTTGATTGTCTCTCGTATTTATAGGGAGAAAAAGTTTATGACGTGAGATCAAAGGATCGGTTAGTCATGTCACTGGGCTGACTGAGTCTAGCCGGATAATCAATGGCATCGTCGTCTGCCTCTGCTTCGTTGCTAGGTTTGGTAATTTGTTCATTGGGTTTTGCCGCCGCTTCACTCAGGGCACGAGCCCACTCCAACTGAACAGCTGACCGCTCGTCCGGTGTAAACAGCTGGTCCACAATAGGCACCACTTTCTCGAAGGCTGTCCACCGATCGGTGTCTATGGTGAAGCCTCGCGTAGGGTAACGGCCCAGGCGTGGGAAGAAGGGTCCACGGTGTACGTAGATGGCATTGTCTATGTGGATAAGGATTCCGTCGAGCTCACCGCTCAACACCCTTTTAAATTTGGTCCAGCCGTCACGGTGTAGCGTAACCGTATTCGATACGGTCCTAGCGCGCGACCAGCAAACATCTCCACGGTCTTCATCGATGGTGACTTTATCTTCGTAGACGTGTAACCCCACCCGGGGTGTAAGGGGAAGGATGACTCGTAGGACTGGTGACATGATTGACCCAATGATAAACGGTGAATGACACACACTCTGACTGTCTCTCGTATTTATGGTCAGTTCCGTTGGTGACATGGTTGACCCAATGACGATCGTTGAATGACGCACACTGTGACTGACCCTCGTATATATGGGTTGCACATAAGCGCATCTGTGGAGGCTCTGAAGAGCCGTTCTTTTTCTGTCGCTATCATTGCCACAGCGTCAGAGTCAATAGGGCAAAGACCACTACTAGGCCAACGAACCGTCGCTGGTTCCGGCGTGAGCGCTCCTGGTCCATAGTCCGGGCATCAAGGAGACTTTCACAGTAGTGGTGAGTGATAGCACTCATCTCCATCGAGTGCATTCTGTCGAGGACAGCTTCTGTGAAATCTTTCAGGATCTGGCGTCGCCCCTCGTTGTCGTCACCATCTCCAAACATGGACCGAACCACTGCTCTGTAATCCGTGAGTGAATTAACCACGGTCGCGTGCTGTAAAATGCGAGTCGCATAGGGATGGGTTACAATTACAACACATATAAGGGAAGTGGGAAGAGGTGCCGACATACTGACAGGGTCACATGGCTTCACAGTATAGTCTTCTGGTTAACCTATTCTAAAGCACATAACAACGATTCGTGATATGTGTTGTATCTCCGGTACGCTTTTATTGTACCTGTTCATGTGGCAACTTGGATGACATGACCACACGGCCCGTCATGGAAAGGTAACCGTAGGAATGGAGGTGTAGGCTCCAGAGGGACGTGTTTTATAGATCATGTTACACATGCGCGCTTATACGTAGCTCTACGGGTGTATTCCATGATACGTACTATTCTGATTGGTTAGTCCAAAAAGAGAGCAACAACAACAAAGATCAATCCTTTTATTAGCCCCTCCATCACAGCACATCCACACTGGAGGAACCGCTATGGGTGTGTTTACATGCGGATGTTAAAAGTTAAAGTTCATGTCAGCGGTCAAATGTCATTGGCGGTCACGTGACAGTAAACATGGAACAACCCGGATGTAAGATGAGGACCCGAATGTAAAACCACAGTACCCGGATGGAAGACGCAGGAACGATGTGAAAACCCACCGGATGTTCACAGCGAAAAAAACACCTGCGCAATCGTCCAAATGAGAGCATGTGACCTACCCTTCTAGCCGAGGTCAAAATACTCGTTTCTGATTGGCTGTCAAAGGTCACAACTGGAACTCTTCTGCGTTTGCCAATGAAATCACCCCACAGACCAAGCACATGTCTTGGTCTAGGTTAAGAGCAGGCATTCCAGCACAAAAATTTTGACGAGGAGTTACAAGCTACAGCAACAGGTGGAGTGAAAAACTATAGAGGTTCGAAGTGCGGTTCGTTTGACCCGAAATTCACCCGCGCACTTCCGGTGATGCCGCGCAGGCGTGCGGCCGGATAACGCGCGCGCTGCGGCCGGTCCGGGCCGGGCCGGGAAGGACTGATAGGAGTTCTCCCCTATTGTAGGTCCGTGTTCAGCTTTTTATACTTTTTTCTGGAGAAACTTTTACATGCACCCACCCTACCTCTCTCAGCCGGCCCCGGTAAGCCCGGGGGACCGATATTCGCCCTTTGGGATAGCGTTGATAGGGGTTTCCCCCTATTTTAGCGGTAAACTCCGTGCTCCGCTTTTTATAGTTTCGGGACAAATCTTTAATTTACACACGCCCACACCCTCACCCTACCTCTCTCATCAGGCCCCGATAAGCCCGGGGATCAATATTAGCACTTTGGGATAGGGTTGATATGAGTATATTCTACGCTAAAGTCCGTGTTCCGCTTTTCATATCTGGAGAAATTTTACATGCACCCACCCTGCCTCTAGAGGGCAGCACCATCGATGCCAAAGTGGAATCCCCTTTTTGTTTGTTTATTTTTTTGCGGAGATATACTGGACAATAAACGCTCGACCCTCGGGTCGCACGGATGCTAGACTCGTACTAATAACATCGTCCAACACCTATAGATTTTGTTTATTACTATAAGTCTTCCTTCCCTTGGTTTCATGGAAAAACCCTGACCTTGAACTAGTGTGATCACGTGATCTCCCCGTGATGGAAAAAACCCAGAACCAAGTCAGTACATGCATTCCATACAGTCAGACATACCCAGGTCACGCCCGATTCACGCAGACCGGAAGTGAGGTCATACACCTGCGCACTCTTCGTGATGGAAAACCCCCAGAACCAAGTCAGTACATGCATTCCATACAGTTAGATGAGGTCAAAATACTCGCTTCTGATTGGCTGGCAAAGGTCACGATATGCAATTTTTTTAGATCAAAGGTCAATAAGCTATTTAATACTCTTTCTATACTCGCAGACCGGAAGTGACGTCATACACATGCGCACTCTCCGGGATGAGAAAAACCCATAACCAAGTCAGTACATGCATACAGGCAGACGAGGTCAAAATACTCGCTTCTGATTGGCTGTCAAAGGTCACGATATGCAAATTTTTTAGGTCAAAGGTCAATAAGCTATTTAATGCTCTTTCTATACTCGCAGACCGGAAGTGACGTCATACCATACACCTGCGCGCTCTCCGTGATGGAAAACCCCCAGAACCAAGTCAGTACATGCATTCCATACAGTCAGAAGAGGTCAAAATACTCGCTTCTGATTGGCTGTCAAAGGTCACAATTGGAACTCTTCTGTGTTCGGAGGTAGTTTTTCTCCTCAATATGCAAATTCGTTAGGTCAAAGGTCAATGAGAGTCAATATCCACAACAGGTCAGTACATGCATTCCTATCATTCAATATGACCTTGAACTATCACGTGACCTCCCCGTGATGGGAAAAAACTCAGAACCAAGTACATCCCATACAGTCATACCCAGGTCACGCCCGATTCACGCAGACCGGAAGTGACGTCATACCACACACATGCGAACTTCCCGTGATGGAAAAACCTCAGACACAGGTCAGTACATGCATTTCATAGAGTCAGACATACCGTCAGCCCTCCATATATTTGGGACTACTTTCTGTCCGCGGAGGCAGACCGCATCACCGCCAAACCGCATCATCGCGGAGGAATCCCCTAACATGTCTAAACATGATCCAAGGTCAGATGATGGACGGGATGAAAGGATACAGGTCAGTACATGCTCAAGTGCACTCATTGACCTTTGACCTCCATGTCACGATATGCAAATTTTTGAGGTCAAAGGTCGATGAGAGTCAATATCCTTGCTGTATACTACTCACCTTCGCCAAATCTCCAATTAATTTCTACTGCCATATACTTCAATATTGAGCGAAAACAACAATTTAAAACTAAAAAGGAAGCAACTAAATATGATCTATTTTGCTTAATTTTTATATGCTACAGACGCTCTCATGCTATAGTTTCTGAAAATATGAGGGGAAAACATGAAAATTTGACGCAAAGTTGCCATTCTACTGAATGAAAATTAAATACCTATGATATCCCATACTGTAATTTGACTGTCGCTGAAGGGCTTAGTTGACGCATGCGTAAATGAACTGAAGGCGAAAGCTTGTATGTTAAACATCGACTGGAGGAATCGAGGACAAAATCAGAAAGTGTAAATTGAGTACATTTAGAAAAAAGAATAAAGTGACTAGAACAGCAAAATATCGCGTCCATAATCGGGCACGTATTTTTATGGAAATGTGTTTAAGTGCATGATTGTATGCGAATGTCAAGCCATAACATGCGAAAGTCTCATTTATGGGCAGTAGTTTTCTCCGGGAAGGGAATTATTTAATAAAGCTGCTAAACTTATTTTGCAACCTAAGACGGTACAAATCTACAAATTTGACGAAAATTCAAAATCCTTCTTCACACCGGTTCTCGTCAGATCACCGAAGTTAGGCAACGTTGGGCTCGGTCAATACTTGGAAGTAGTATATAGCCGTGATTACAGCGCATATTTTGACGAGTGCGCAGGTGTTTCTGCGCAGATTTGTGGAGGAAGTGTGGAGGAAAGGTCAAGTGCAGTATAGTTCCGGCAGAAAGACCAAAAAGCTACCTCCAGCATAGGAGAGTTCCAAATTTGCATATCACGTGACCCAGGTCAAAGATGTATTCATCCGCGGTGATGCGGTCATGTCTGGCGGTGATTCGGTCGCGGGAAAACCCTTCCGCGGAGAAAAAGTAGTCCCTAGATAAAATGGTCCGATTGGGTCGAGTGAGGTATCAAAGTGAAGCTTATGTGAAGGGGCATCTAATGGGCTGGGTGTGGGGTTGACATAGCGTTATTCTGCGCATGCGCGGTGGCCCAAGGGTATGGAAATAATCGTTTTGAGATGTAGGGGAGCCCCTAGTGGACCGATGGGGTCGAGTGAGGTATCAAAGTGAAGCTTATTTGTGGGGGCATCTGATGGGTGGGTGTGGGATTGAAATATCGGCATTGTGCGCATGCGCGGTGGCCCAAGGGTATGGAAATAGCCGTTTTGGAGCTAGGGGAGCCCCTAATGGTCGAATGGGGTCGAGTGAGGTATCAACGTGAAGCCTAGGTGAAGGGGTATTTGATGGCTGGGTGGGTGCATGTAAAATTTTTCCTGAAAAAAAAAATACGGAACACGGACTTTATCGAAAAACCTGGGAAAATGCCTATATGGGGCATGAGGGGTATATAGGTCGCCGGGCTTAACGGGGCTTGTCTATCAATAGAGTTATCTCCCCCTAGTTCCAGGGTGGGTGTATGTAAAAATTTTCCTGAAAAAATACGGAATACGGACTTTATCCTAAATTACGGGAAAATGCCTATATGGGGTATGGGAGGTATAGGACCATCCTGGGAAACGTACTTCTATACATTTTCGGTAGGGTTGTGGGGTCTCGTTTTACTCGTCTCGTCATTTAGAACATGATAGGAAGTGTCCCCGTGCAAATCGGTGAAATTTTTGAAAAAAGTCACCGAGCCCCATATAGTCCCATACTGGGGTATAGGTTCAATGTTTATCCCCTGGGAAACGTACTTCTATACATTTTGCGGTAGGGTTGTGGGGTCTCGTTTTACTCGTCTCGTCATTTAGAACATGATAGGAAGCACCCCCGTGCGAATCGCTGAAATTTTTGAAAAAGTACGATATAGCCTCATATAGTCCCATACTGAGGGTATAGGATCAATGTTTGTCCCCCTGGGAAACGTACTTCTATACATTTGCGGTAGGATTGTGGGGTCTCG